>JAUMHL010000027.1:5642072-5677362 GCA_032362345.1 Sandelia bainsii | reverse complement strand
CACAGGTCTAGCAGCTGTCCAAACAACAATTTCCCCAAGGGGATCAATAAAGTATTCATTATCATTATTATTATTATTATTATGATCAATAAAAATAGGTTACTGGATTGAGGTCTGTCTGGAATTTCAATCCTGATGGGTCCATATGACAAGAGGCCCTGGTTGGGGTCTGTCCTCACTGCTTCTCTCTTACTAATCGAATTACAGTTCTGTGAAGAGAACAAAAATGAGCCAACAATGAACCTCATAAATCATTCACACACTTACTGTATGTGTTAGACTCACTTTTAAATTTTTTCCTTTGAAACTTGAACCATTACATACCAACACAAAGATGAGGCCTAATGTCAACCAAGGTTTTTATGACAGTAGGATGAGTGAACTCACAGGTGTGCAGGACGTGACATCGTCTCGATCACACAGCTGTACAGTGCAGTGCAGATAGAGTTTGTGTGGCTCTGCTGTGAAGTGAAACATGTCAAAGCTGTAGCGGACAGTGGAACTCTCTCCATTGCGTCCAGACTGTCGCTCGCTCATGTTAAGAAAGAGGACAGTTTGATCGTTCACACACCTGGATAAAGAGATGGAAAGGAGGAGAGTGGATGGTATTTGTTGAGTTCAGTGTTTAGTCAAAAATTAACTGTCAATACTGAGAGATGATCGAACCCGTTCAGGAGCAGATGGTGAATTGACCCCTCTGTACTGTTCGGCTGGTGAGACTGTGTGGCCCAACAGTCATTAACCCGAAGCAGGAAATAATCTGCACGGCGTGTTACTGTCACCTCCACATACACCTAGAAACATTATTTTAAGATCTTTCAAAGTCATCACTGACATATGAACAGCTCAAACAAGATTTGATAAACATTTGATTGAAATGGCCGGATACTTACCTTCTCTCGGAGTTCAATGGTGGGGGCACTGGTGAAGGCCTCAGTGTAAGTCTGGTCTGTGTACAGCTTCATCTGTATCGTGACATCAAGTTCATTTGCATGTATCACTGTCTCACTGTCCATGTACAGAGGAGAGTCAGGGAAACACAAGCTTTGTTTGGTGAAAGCAGCATTACACCACACCAAGTCATTTGACAGGAAACAAAAAGCCTATGACATCCCTTCTTGACATGGTCAGTTGCCCTGGTTATTATGAGACCTGCTGTTAGTATGAAATTTCAGATATGTGATGACAAGTGGTCATATATGAGGGAGATTTCCTCAGTGTTTAAAGGTAAGATTAAATAAAGTCCAGCATAGTAGAACTGTCTGCTTTTGACTCAGTTTCAAAGCCACAGAAAATCTAATGCCATCTTAATTGTTACTCCTGCTTACCTGGAAAAGGGGATAATTGCGAAAGGCAGACTGACTCTTCTGATGTGTGGATAGTCGCATGTGTAGTCAATTTTAATAACCGGATCTCTGATGATGTTTCCAATAAGCTGAGGGTCTGATAATAGACTCAGGGTGTATGAAATGTGAGTATAGTTTTTCTGTAAGAGGGTAAGAAAAACGTGGTATTCATAGAAACTACTTACATACAAAGGTTGTATTTCTATGTTAAACATAAGGGACACTGGTTTAAATACTCTGGACTCTCAACTAAAACTTGAATTCACCATTGAAAGTAGACATTTACATGAAATGCACCACTGTGGATATAAACAGACATTATTCCGGTTGTACTACCAGCAGCTTGCCTCCACAAGTCAGATAGTTGTCTTTAGATAGCCTGGACACGTAGTACGGCACGCCATCGATGACTTCTCTCTGAGCACGGCAGGACTTGTTGGGCAAATGCAGAGACTCCAGGGGCACGTTGTGATACTTAAAGAAATCTTCCACCGCTCCAATTGATATGTAGTCTCTGCTACACTTACCTTTAATGTGTGCATCTGTAAAAATGGCCATACATATAAATTATGTTTATTTTACTGCAATTCATAAAAATAAGGGACAAAAATATGTTACTATAGAGACTTGGTGTGGAACTAAAAACTGATTATATGTGGTGGTAAATTTAACTACTTCATGCAGTGACAGGTTAATCCATAACAAAACATCATTATTTAGTTAATTATATGTTTTTAATGTAAATCTGCAAAAAGCAACTAGTTACGAAAACTGTCAAATGTAGTGGAGTAAAAATACAATATTTACTTCTGAACTGTAATGAAGTAAAAGCAACATTATAGGGAAATACTCCAGTAAAGTACTGCATGTCCCTCAAAACTGAACTTCAGTACAGGAGCCTATTTGAGAAAATGTACTTAGTTACTTAGCATCTCTGCTTATTTGAGCTACATATATAACAATTCAATAAGCACAAATGGGTGTTTATATATATTTGATATATTTGATGAGGAGTTTGAAAAATGTGGAAATTTACTGTAATGGGTACAAGGTGGGGATATATTATGCTATATTACAAGGTTACATTATGGTAAATGAAAAATTCAGTGTTTTGTTGGGAGTTTTTGGCAAAAATAAGCTAGTGATTACCTCTGCTGCAACTGTATGTTTTTATTTTTATTAATAACGAGAGGACACTAAATAGGGTCCTGAGTCCATTGCAGACAGAGGGAGACAAAATAGGCCTCGTGAGGAAGAAGGGTGCCTATTTTCAGTAACAGTTTTACATACAGCCCTAATGTATGTGTTAGGGTTAAGTAGGGATACTTATTAGAACATAATATTAAACAACAGTCAAGTGTTTGCCTACTTTTGTCACACTGGTCAGAGTAATATCCCATCACACATTTGCAGCTTCTTTGGTCTTTAGACAGGACGCATCTTGTGCGGTCAGTGCAGAGCTCCACACTGCAGATCCCTGCAGAAACACAGAACAGACGATGCAATCATTCACTGAGATACAGCACATCCGATATGTTTTTTTTTTTGTTTTTTTTGAAGGTGGACATCCTCACCTTCAACACTGTGGCGCGTGAAGCCGAGAACAAGCACGAGGAGCAGCTGGTTTGAACAAGCAACAATTCCGTGTTAACAAGTGTTAAATTATTTCTTTACCTTCTAGCTAGGCTACATGATCAGTTTAGCGCCTCTGCGCTACAGTTTTGTGGCTTACTTTTCTTACAATTATGGACAATAAAAAAAACAAACATTTGTCTACACCCACCTTCAAGCTCAAACTTAGGATCATTGCTGTGAAAATATCTATATATCCTTGTTTTAAATGTAATATTTGCAACCAAACAGGAATATTGTCGCGGTTCTCGTCGTTTTTAGCACCTGCTACTCTAATTATGAACACCTGTTGTGTCAGGCAGTCCTGCTCAGGGAGCTCGTGCTCGCTTTGAAATGTGACGTCGTTTTCGACCAGGAAGATGATTAAAAAACTACAAAACTGTTCTAAAACCACTTCATTAAATGTGAGCATTTGCTGCTTCTGCTTTCACTTGATAGCACAAACTATTACTGGTGGTTCGGGCTGTTGGCTGGACGAAATAAGCAGTTTGAAGTTTTCAATCTTCAGAAAATTGTGATGTGCATTTTTTCACAGTTTCTTTCATTTGAATTCAATTTTATGTAATTTACTGACTCGCTGAAAATAAGTGCTGTCCTATAGCATCATTGTGAATGGAAGTTCAATACAAATACCATAAAACTGGAATTACTCAAGTAAAGTACAAGATCCTAGGTAAATGTTACTTACCACCTCTGCTCATGTACTATGTCACTGTAGTTTTGTATGTAAGGACCAACATCAAATTGAAGGAAAGTTTTCTGCTAGTTGCCATTACTCACATGGGTAGATTGTGAGAAAAAAAAAAAAAGGTAATAAAATTAAAATGGTAGAAAATGTATTTGTTTTGCATGCCTACATGGTTATTTTGAGTCTCCATGTAGTCAATTTGAGTCATTTTAACTTCATTTTGGTCACATTGGGTCTGTTTGTAATACTTTTCTTTTTACACTCATGGTCTCTGTGGTCCTGCTGCATCTTCTTGAATACAATAAATTGAATGTCACTTCATAGAGGCAACCTGTGCCAAGGGGATGCCTTTTGCCTTGATTAAAAACAAAATGTGAGTGTCTCTACCCTAAATCAGTCGGCACTCTGCTGAAAAACACAGTGGACCTCACATTTAATAATCATAAACAGAGAGAGAAAGATGTGTGTAGAAAGAGTAAAGAAATCAAGTGTTTTAGTGTCAGCAGGTCAAAATAGCAGGAGCATTTGAGATGGGTATGGCAGGAGAATTACAGTGTCTATCGGGAATTTCATAAGTGGGTCAGTGGGTTTCCTACGCTGCCAACTCATCACACACCCAGAGGCTGGAGTCCATATTCTCAGATATCATCAGGCAGGCCTCCCTCCTACGTGGGTAGAGACCATCTGTTTTTGGACAGAACAGAGCCAGAAGAAGTCGCTCATGACGGAGGCACCATGACTGATGAAGCAGGTTTGCTGCAGTCCATCACTGGTGGCAGATCACACAGCCTTGGGTTAATAAAGTGTGTTGTATCTCTTTATTTCCTGTTATGTCCCACATCTCAAGTCAACATCCTTCTCCTCTGATGGACGATTCATGGTAGAAAATAAGAAATGTTGAGGAAACAATTACAGCTGGCTGTTCATAGTAAATCTGAAAAAATGTTTTGCCAGCAGGATAAGACTCTTGTGAAGATTTAATGTTCTAATAAACTGACTGAAGTTTAGCATCATTCAAATTCCATCTTAAAGTTTGAAAAACTGAAGAGCAGTAATATGTGAAGATGTGAGAAACAATAGCGCAGTTCACAAGCCAAACAAACACAGTCCTCTAAAGCTAGACAGCATAGCAATGCTACCTATACTGGATATAGAAAATGATATTGCTTTAAAATCAATTAACTTTTGATATCTTCTGATAGAATGTGATTATGGTGTTTGGCTAAGCTTTTAAAAATGACATAAATAAGTAGAATTACTATCATGTTAAGTTCAAATTTGTTAAAATATCTTAAGCTTTATTTTTTACAGTGCTGAAATGACTCAGGCAAAATTTGGACCCAAACTGCAACAGACCAAGCAGAGAAAATTTAGATGATTGTATTTATTAACAGACCAAAAAGGTAAGAAAGGTTTTACAGGTTACTGCTTTACATTGTGTCACGATGAGTTTAGAAAATATGTCAGTTTTTACACCTGTGAATGTTGCTTGGTCATTATTTCGTTATGTATACATATATGGTTCTGATATCTCAGTGAATTTGAGTCCAAAATATTAATTGGAGTCAAAGTCAAAGTCAGCTCAATAGAACATCTTAAGCACAACATAGTAATATCACTTCATAGTCCACTGAAATAATTTTCCTGATTTTAAAAAACACCCTAAGTTTTAAGTTCAAGAAAACCAGAGTAAAAAATTCATGCACTTTAAATTCTATGAGTTTGTTTGGTAAAATACAATTCCCATTTTTTGCAGCCTCCTGTAATGATTCTTGGTCTCGTCGTCGGCAGTGGTGCAGTGCCACCCTGGTGTTGTGAAATAGCCGGGTTATATGAGGTGTTTGTCATCGGCCTGATTCACAACACCAGCTGCAGCACACACACCTGAGACGCAGGTCTTCTGCTACTGGAGCAACTAAAACAGACAAAAACTGGCAAGCCGGGCTGTGTAAGACCCACGGTGATATTGTAACATTGTAGCATTGCTGCAGCTCTGTCTGTGGCCATGGATTAACTCAACATCTCTATCCAGTATGTGGAGCAGCCAAGACAGAATGAGCCTCCATCTGTGTTCTCTCAGGCCAGACTGAAGGACAGAGAGTGTGGGTCACAAATTTACCAGAGGATGGTGAGCGATTGTTTGTGAAGATTTATGTGTGTATGTGTATATAGAGCCTCTTTCTGATGCTAACAGGACATTAGTAGGCTGTTGCTGGATGCTTTATCGGGCCTTCAAGTTGACTGTAAATGTGTTGCTTTGTGGTTACTATAGTATTTCTTAGATTTTTTAATTTATTACACATTCTCAGAAATCACAGTTTGGGCTGAAAATGTTTTCAAACTGGATTTGTGTCCCAAATACTGACAAAGACAAATAACCTTCAAATACAGGTGAGTGTGAGCAGTTTTTTACAACCTTTTCCAATTGTCAGTAAGAAAAACATACCATCAAAATGTGCTCGACTATCCCAGCAACACATTTCACTAGCTCAGGCTATTTGCTAAAGGATGGCCCTCAAGAAATCCTTCTTCTCCCCAAAGAAAGGTCTCTTTGTTACCCCAGAAATCACCCCTCTGTTACAGAGACAGAGACATCTCCAGTTCTGTAGTCGACTTCAAGCCAGCCAACCATCTGTCAGGGACGCAGGACATGGCAAATTCATCATCAACTGTAGACTGAAGGAAGCAAAATGATTGGAAATATCTAAAAATTACAATCCTTAGTTACATTCATATTTCGCTCTGTGGACTGATGAGCTAAACAAAACTCAAGTCAAAAAGTTTACTCATTTGTAAATGATGGACCCAAATGTTCCAGCACGATGCCTCTTGTCTGCGGCTTGTCTTTAAATCATGCAAACAGTGGTTTATTTTCCTATGACAGTCCCCCTGAGCATGTTATGAAATAATCCAACATGAATTCAGTGATTTTTACTTTTGAAACAGAGATTTGTTTGTTTGAATATTCAGTCAGTCCTATTCAGTCATGAGAATAAATAATCAAATCAAGACAGACTTTATGGAGGACAGTGTTTCTTTCTGCAACAAAACTGTGAGCTGAGACACAGACACATTGGAAGGTGTCTGTCAAAACATCTCGTTATGAGGTGTTAAATAAGCAGCACAACCTCAGGACACATTACGCTACAGGCTCAGGTCAGTAATTGGAGAGCGGAAGTCTTTCTAGAGTGAATGTATATTAAGTTCATAAAGTGGAATAAACTGACCTGTGAAATTACCTGAGAAAACAAGTTTACAGGATAAAACGTTTTGGAACAATTCTAAAAGTGAAAACTGATATAGACGAAGAGTTGAAGACTCGTGTGACTGCTCCGTGTGTGCAACAATTACAAAAACACAGTAAATGATAAAAAACAAGGCTAAAATGAATTAATTCTTAAAGGCTGAATGAAAAAAGTAAATTAAATTGATGTTAGTGCTTTCAAATAAAAAGGCAACTTAAAGTACACTTTTTTATTCCAAATCATTAAAGATACAAATGTGAAAAAATAAATGGAATAAAACAACAAAACAGACTAACAAAAGGAACATGTGACATAATGATGCATCTGTTAGCACACTGATGAATATTGTATCCTATACAACTAAATGGCAGACATATGAAGGTGTGAGTATGACTGTGTCTCCAAAAGCCAACTTCCTGTCAGGAAGTGTCTTTGTGTGTGTGTGTGTGTGTGTGTGTGTGTGTGTGTGTTGATGTTGTCTCAGTTCATCAGTAATTCCATCTGCACCAGTCTTGCATTGGTGTCCCCGGCCATGTTGTAGGGAATCATACCGGCGAAGGTGATGAGTGCTCTGGCCTGGCTGCGCAGTTGCTGTTTAAAGTAAAAGGTATTTGACTCATTAATTAACTGTCAGTGAAATAAGAGACAGTTTCTGCACACACATGTATATGAAAAGAGAAGCTCAATGCATTTATGTATTTACATTTAGAAATAACAGTGCTGGGGCCAAATCATAGAGCTGTTTTCCTTTAATTATCCTAATTGCAGAGATAAACCAAGTCAGTATCAACTGTATGTCACTTTTGTCTGGGCCAAAAAAGTGGCCCTTGAACACATCACAGCCTGTAGCCAATGGCAAAGTAGCACATACATTTTTTACATGCATGAGGGAAAATAACTCCCTGTACCAGCAGGTGGTGGTTGTCTGTTTAAGACAAAGCGGAAGACATACACTATATTGCCAAAAGTATTGGGACATTTTTCCAAACCAATGAATCCAGTGCACAAAGTAAGGTCCATAAGGACATGGATGAGCGAGTGTGGTGTGGAGGAACTTGACTGGCCTGCACAGAGCCCTGACCTCTAGAACTAAATACAAAAAACAACAACTGGTTCCTCACCATATCTCTATCCTCTATGGTCCTCTGTGGTCGTCCTGGTGTGCCTGCTGGTGCCCCCTTCAGGCGTTTGTACTGGGTGAACAGGATGTTCATGGTGGCCAACAGCACCTCGGACAGGTTGTGCCGCACCTGGAGGCATAAAGACAGTAAAAAAAAAAAAAAAAATCTTTAGAAAGAGAAAAAGGACAAATGTCACTAGTGAGTGTTTAGAACCTGATCCCACCTCATCACTGAAGTTCCTGAAAGCAGCCACTCTCTCCTCCACACTGTCCTGACTGAGAGGAAGAAGCTTTAAACGCTCCATCACCTGACAGACACAGGGACGACATTAACAGAGCAGATGCATTAAACACAAAATCATCACTACAATATAGCAATAAGGGTATTGCATGCCAGAGTTGTGTGAATGCACTACGTACAAATGTACAAAAGAGAGACTTTTTGGTCTGTCTATCTCTCTATATTGTCAGCGCTTTACTCACGTCATAGGCTCTGTCAACGTGACCTGCGTGGTACTCGTCAAAGAATGTCATCAGGTCTAACAGCAGGTAGAAAGTACTATCGACTGACTTCTCTCCTGCTACGCCCTGAGAACGATACCTGCAGTGGAAACAGACAAGCCACCAGTTTGTTAGACGCTGCTATGATGCTCAGGACTAGGTTTTAATTGCTGTGTGTATGTACTTACCTCTCAGCAATGGCCAATGCAGTGTTTTTTAGCCTCTCCTTGTTGGACTGGGGAGCACTGACCTGGGCAATGACTGGGCTCAACAGTCTGTTCATCAACTCCAACACCTTATCTGGGTTCTACACAGGGACAAATTGAAACAGAAATTCAACAGTAGTTCTCTAGAAATATTGGTGGCACAGTATATTGATGAAAAGGTCTGCTCACCTTGGCCAGCTCGTAGAGTTTGACGGCCTCCTCAAACAAGCCTTTGTTCTCTGCCTCTAAAGCCACTTTACTGATGATAGCTCTGGTATCGCCGGCAAACTTATCTATGACTCCAGGCTAAAGAGAGGATGTCCAGAGAAGAGGATAAGCAGAGAGTAACTGGTGTTTGGTTGCTGACTGCAGACTGTAAAGCTGGGTTGGACTTCCCAGTAACTGCATGAACTTCATGACCAGTACAGTATGTTGGTCAGGAAATCTGATTCAATTTATTCCTTAGCAGAAACTCACTAAAAAGACATTTGCTGCCGTTTTTTGCACATAATGTAAATATGTACAGCAACATAAGCCATCACTGCCACCATAATTTCACATGGCACGAGCTGTCGTTAATATATGATTATAGCAACGCTTAAGTGCCCAGTGTGTGCCGTCACGTGGGTGGGATGAAACACACGGTGAAGCGAATTTGAGGGCAAGAAAATGGATCCTCAAACACCACATCTTGCAGATTGCTGCAGAGAAATGTCAAGAAACTTTGGAAGCTTCAGTGAAGTTTTCTGAAGAGATTTTTGATCCGTGACAGTGGAACAGAATGCTGCTAAGTGGGGGGTGTCGCAACATGTAGGAAATGTCATGACTGACGGAAACCCCCAAACAGAGCAGAGACAAAGAGTACCAGAGAAGAAATGTGAAGCAGAGGCAGAAAGATATGGCTCGTGATTGACAAAAGCAAGTAACAGAAACACAACAGGTGAGGAGGGGACAGAGACATCAAGGACAGAACCTTCCTACCTTCCTGCTGCCGTCCTTCTCTAATTTCCCCAAAAGCATGTCGAACTGTAGAAGAGACAAAGTGAAAAATACATATCAAATTAGTGATCATACATGTTAAAGCAGAGGTAAATAGAGGAGAGCTCAGTTTTTCATCTTCTCATTCTCTACCTGGTTTTGTTTTAAGCCACAATCTGCTTAATGTTTTTCCTGATGAATGTTAACATACATTAATCTATGTCCTGAAGTTGGCCAAAGTGACGATTTGTCTCATTAGACCGCTCATACTAAAAGCCTTCATATGAAATAATTGCTCAGGGCTGCTGCATCAGGCAGGGTCAGGGGCAAAGGAGAGCAATTAAACGCGTACGCTTTGAACCCCTTAAAAATAAACAAGGCTCCATAATGGCTCTGCTGGAGCACAGATTCTAGAAACTCATCATCAGCATGCGAGACAACTACATGAGCTGATCTGTCAGTCAGTGGGCACCTGGTATCAGTTCTAGCTGTGTTAACACGGATTAAAAGACTTTACAGGAATTTTGTCTAGGCCTCTGTGTAAAAGTGGTTCACTCACCTCTCGACTCTCAATAACGAGCTCACTGACACAACGCATGAACATGTTTTCTCCCTGGCTGTCCTTCTCATTGCTACAGAAAGACACAAAGTATGAGTTAGAATCAGCCAATAGTTGGTTTTATCACAAAATTCACTTCATCATTTATAGTAAAGGGTGATAAAATCCCAAAAGAGGACGTCCTCTCAGAACAAGAGCTTAAGATTATTTACCGTAAGAAGTAGAAGTACTGCAGAGCTTCCCGTGGATCAGTGGACTCAAACTTGCGCGTGTAAAGCATGAGCAGGCGGATAAAGTTGAGGCGCCGTACCATGGGAGGGTCCCCGGGTTCCTGACTCACTGCACATACAACAGGTGAACACATTTTTAAACCAGAACATCTTTCTCAAGTGGCTGCTCTACAAAATGAAGGTGACTGCACTCACACAGCTGAGCACTTTGACCGGACGACTTGAGCAGCAGCCGCAGCTCGTACAGGACCAGCGCCACGTGCACAGCATGACTCCGAAGTCTCTCAACGCGAAACAAGAAAGCCACCGCCGCCTCAAACTGAGCTGTCAGGAACAACACCTGGAAATACAGGAAGGGCTGCTGGCTCGCAGAGAAATGTGATTCCCCTGTTTGAAAAAAGATGAGAGAGGGGGCAAGGGTTTTAATGAGACTGAATAAAAGGGGTTGAGAAAAATTTCTATAAAAGGTATTTCCGTATTACCTAAAGCTACGAGTACGGAAGAAATAGTTTGTACCTCTAATGTCTAATGTGTTTCCACACAATTCATTTCTAAGAGTCAAGAAACGTATGAGCATATTTTTGGTTTTAATGCCGTTTAATAAACATTTTAACATTTTTATACTGTTCAGGTCTATGGAAAACCAATGATGTGAAGCCCTTATGCTTTCAAAATATATTCCCAACAAGAAAATAAGCAATGTGGTATTGTCAGTGTAACTGACTCATATCAGTTCATTAAATCTGAATATATTTTCCATATTCCTGCTGATCACAGCACTGTTTAAGACCCTTGCAGGTAAAATACTATCAGGGAATTTCCTCATCTATCCTATATAGGTCTATTTTCTATCACACTCATGCAATAGAAAATAAGACCATACAGATGGTAACCACACAATAGAACTGATCTGCACAAAACATATTTTTACAGTAAATAGCATCAAGATGCATAAGGATAACATAAACTCAGTAACAACTGAAAAAGATACTATAAATAAAATACCTTCAAAACAACAAAGCTCTAGTAATTGTGTGACTTGAAATACAGATGATGATGCATTACTACTTGGATATTAAACCAATAATATTATTCCTTAAATGTTACTTTATCTTATCATATTTTTCCCTGCAAGGGTCTTCTAAAATAGAGGGAGGGCAAAATATTCCTTCTGTGATTAACTTTTTTGCTGGCCATCTTGGGTCACAAGGATTTTAGTTGCAGTTACAACTGACGGCCACTGGGTAGAAGCCTATGCAGCGATGCACTGTAGCGGCTGATACGTAGTTACACCATTAAAACCCATGTATTTACAAAAAATGGCTGTGCTGTCCACTGTCGTGACCACTAAACATGAAAGGGTTAATGGCACCAGTTCAACACTCAATCTACACATGCCACATCAACTCTGGACAACAGTTGCTATGGTAACTAACATGAAAGAACGCTGGAATCATCTCGTTGAGGACAGGTACTTAAGTCATCAAGTTTACTTTTTAATTATAATTTTTAATCCTCGTGCTGGCTGAAAGTTTGAGGGGTAGAACAGGGTGGACCACGTCAGCCATTTCATAGCCTTATCTCACACTTACAGCACTTTAGTTCAAAAAGCGAAAGCAACTGAAAGAAGAAGAGAGAGCAACGGAAAAGAAAAAGGGCGAAGGAGGAGAGATAAGGGTGCGTGTGTGTTGGGGAGTAGGGGCTGCAGCAGAGTGTCCAAACAAGAAATAAGAACGAATAAATGCACCGGAAAGGGGGGGAGAACATGTGAAAGAGGATGAAAGCTACAGCAGTGAAAGAGAGGAGGTGCAGGTGTGAGGAGAAAGCAGGATAAAGGATAAAAGGACACGACGAAGATGCAGCAAACAAGGGGCAGAAAAGCAGAGAACAGACGAGTCTAGCAAGCGCTGGCAGTATGTGAGAGAAATGAAGAGAGGCTTTGGGCTTTATGTCCCACTGTGAAGCAAGATGGAGGACAACAACGAACACAGTGCCAGACAACTGAGAGTGCAGAGCAGCAGGGAGAAAACAGAATGAGGCTTCAGGCTGTACTTCCCACTGAGCAAAGGGAGTGGGAGAAGAAAAATGGGAGAAGGTGAGGGCTACTGAGAGAGAGGTGGGGGGGTGCAGGGAGCAGGATCAGCCTGTGGAGAAGGCAGCACCCAGGGGGACAGAACTGTGCTTTCTGAGTCTGTGGGAGAGGAGACCCAGTGCCTTTACAAACTCCTTTTTGTGTGTCAGGGGTATGTGGTGGAGGTGGGATCAAGCGGGTGGCTGTATTCAGCAATTGTTTTAAGTTTCTCAAACAATCTGACTTCTCTCTCAAGCTGTCTTTATTCGGCTTTGATACAACTACTTCCAGTACTTGCGTGCCCTTTGTCCCCTCTGGTAGTATTCAATGTGTTAAGACAACAAGGACACAGATTTCTGTCACACAGAGAGGCAGTGTGATGTAGCTGGTAGAAAGTGTGGTCAGATGACACATTATACAACCTAGTTTGTTTCAAGCATACGGAGCATTTTATCTACTCTCAGTTCCACCTGAGATTAAGCTGCCATTGTTTCTTTTTACGTTATTGAGGGCATTTTATATGACCTATAGAGAGGCAAGTGGTAGATGATTAATTATTAACACAGGCAGAAGATGACTCGTAGTTGTAGCACTTAAGCAAGATAGCTGAATCATTAGAACAAAAGATAAGCAACTGTGTTTCTATTTCTACATATGGCAGCTTAAAATCAATTTTACAAACACAGTCTGGTTCAATTTTCCACAAACTCATGAACTTTTGTTCCTGCTTACTATGAAAAACTGTTCTGAATTCACTACAGATATGACTATTTTGGGCTGGCTTGAGGCTTATGGGCACTGTAGTATTTAGAGATGTTCTACATGCGAACCTGAAGCAAAAAGAATGATTCTTCAAAAACTAAGCTGAAAACAGTCATTGCTGTTTGCTTTAGTGCTTTTAAATTATCTGAGAGACTCCTCTTTCTCCGTTGAGAAACACTGAATTTATAATTGACAGAAACTTTTCAAATGAGAATTTACAATGTGGAAAATAATTTCCACGTCCTGCTGCTTTAATGACTTTACTACTGTTATTTAAGGTAGCATTTTTATTTTCTGTCTTTTCTAAGGAGAAATACATTGAAGTCCAGATTTAATGCACGTTGGTCTCATTTATAGATACAGATATGGTTGCACAAAAAGCAATTATACCAGACATTAGCCATGAAACACTGTTCTAAAGCAGCCAAATAGCAACCATTCAAACATCTGTGCCAGTGCCCTCTCTGCTACAGTAGTAATATGTAGGAAAAAAGAATGGAACGAAAGATACTGTACGAGGGGAGGCAAAGTGATGTCAGTTGTAAGCCATTGCTGTAATACACAGGAGAACAAACTGAGGTGCATGCAGCTACATACCGTAGTCTTCCAGCAGCTGTTTCTGTAGCTGTGGCAGAGTCAGTCTGTCCTGAGGGGAGCTGCTGCCGTCATCATCAAAACACACCTGGTTCAACTGCAAGAAGAAAACATGATACACACTATATGAAATTAAAGCAAATAAATGATATGACTTTGGTTCAAAACAGGACTGTAACATACTGTAAGTGCAAATGACCTACAGAAGACCAACAATGATGCTTTGGAACTATAAGCTTATAATGCTGATCACTAAACTTCAGCTAGTGGCTGACACTCACAAAATAAACAGTGAAACAGTGAAAAGAACCTTTAGCCAGAGGTAGTCTTCTGTCTTGTCTGCCACCTCTCCATGGTTGTCACTGATGTCACATTTCCCGATCAGGCAGTAGACAGCTCTCTTGTAGGGGTCAGCGCTGTTCCTCAGCACTCTGCGGTAGTGGAGACGAAGCTTGTTCTCTGAAGCTGGAGAAAGTCTGAAGAAAAGAGACAAAACAGATGGAAGAAGAAAGACGATGGAGAGATTTAGATACAGTTTGAACCTCCTTGAACTGTGTAGACATCATAAAAATAGGGTTCTCACCGTCTGTCAGGGCTGTTCATGTATTCCTGGAACCAGGTTTTGAAGTCTCCTAGCTGATGCTGCACTCTGTTCACCACCTGCATGGCTGCATTCAGATCACCACAACGCAGACAGTAGTAGATCACAGCCCACACTGGCTGCCCCTCTATCTCACCGTCCTATTTTCACAGACAGACATGTCAAATAAAGCCTCATTGTGTGCTTTTTGCTGTGTATAGAGTATGACCAGAGTTATAATGTCAGCTACACAATTTGTTCAGTAAATGGCCAACAACAACAAGTGTAACTGTTCTTACACTAGCGAATGAATATGATTTGGACACTGCGGATGTATGTGTACTTTCTAAGCTTATGATAGTACTTTAAAAAAGCATTGAGCAGTGTCTTGAGAGTTTAGATATGTTTTTGCAGATAAAAACCACAGAACAGGTTTAATCTTAGAGAAATATATTTTGGAGTTATGGTCAAAAATACTGGGGTAGGATACAAATTAATTTAGATTAAGTTGCTGATATTTTGCAGCCTCAGCTATGTTCACAATCTGCATGTTAGTGGGCTACAATTGGCAGGTTTACCAAAGAGCTTGACAGCTGAGAAAATTTTGTCACATCACAGCATTACCAAATTGCTTCCCCGTGTGGGGGAGGTAACATTTTCTTTAGCCACTGGCATTTTAATGTATGTATATATGCGTTACCTGCATGCCAGGGAGCGGGCCTGGTAGTTTAATGTTGAGGAAGCTGCGAACTAGTTGGTACGTTCCTGGCACCCCTCCTAGTTGGGCCTGATGGAGGTTCCCAAACACTGTAACCATGGTGTAGTTTTTATAGCTGGGAGAGAGCAGACACACACACACAAAGAGTAAATCACTCACTGATGTGTTTTGTATAGTCTAGTACTAACTTTGATCCATAATAATTCAAATATAAGACCACTTGGAAGTCTTGGAAAACAAAAAACAAGCACAGTTACCTGTTCTCAAGGAAGCCGAGCGCTTGACGTACAAAGGCCATTTGCATTTCAACAGAAGTGCGACTCTTGAGGGTGTCTTTAGCTGGAACCAACAACACATCTGTCATCTGCTTCACCATCAGCCACATGTCTGATACGTTCTGAAGTCAGGACAGGAAAACTGTTAGATCTGAACATTATATTTAATTCCATGTTGATAGCTGATACAACAGATCAGTGCTCTTACCTTGTCATCTAGACTTTCTGCTACAGAAGCACACAAATCTCCCAGATTAGGATGAATGTGACCATTCACTATCTTCTCGTTAAAAATGTAGATCTAAATGAGGGCAGAGGTGTTGACAAAAGGAGGGTGAAAGACAAAAAATAAAAAAGGTTAGAGCTGACGTCCTGATTCACAGTAGCTCTGCAAATTTTCATCATTAACAAGATAATGTAAAGGAAAGTTTGAAATCTGCCAACAGCTCCATACTCAGCTTCAAAAGTAAAAGTAAATTCTACGGCCATCGTGTGAAATGGTTCACAATAAAAAACAAGAAGAAAAGAATCATGATGTTTAAAAGGTCATCAAAGAGGATAACAAAAATCAGACAAATGACTCCGCAAGCAATGTGTCGACACATGGTTAGAGGAAAAGCCACATAAAGCACTGCTTCACATGGGAAAGAATGAGAGGGAAAATTACCCAGAGTCCCCCTCTCCTGCCCAATCAATCAATATGTTTGATCTGCCACTCCTGGTTTGCTGTGACCTCATTTTAACTCAACAATCAGACATGGCATCACAAACAGACTGTGACTGGACTGGACTTTTTGTACACTTCACTGCGTAGACTGCATTTTATGCAAATAGATGTGGTATTTTTTGCCCCTGAATCTATATTTGATAACCCACAATCACAGCCCACTTGTAGTTTGTCAGATGGCATTTAAATGACTCTGAGCATCAGGCAAAAGTCTCTCTGGTCTAAAGAAACAGAGCAGTTTTCCCCTTTTCCCATATTTTGTCAGAGACGATTTATTGAAACTGTCCAAAAATCCAACTATATGACCACCAACTACTATGGCCTCAACAATTAACAATACAAGTAAAATTTCACCTTTCTGACAGCTTCAACAAAAACTGAGAAATTATAATCTTGTAAAAATAGAACTCATGGTGGAGCTGCTATGTTGTACTGCATTAGATTGTACAGGTGTACCTAATAAAGTGGCCAGTAAGTGTATATCTTGATCACTTACACTAAACAAAACGAACTTGTTTCTTTTATGATTTATGATCTTTCATCAATCATAATTTTTTACTTCCCATAATAAATTTAAACTGTGCTTGCTGAACTGTTCTGGTCCTAACCTTCCAGTGACCTGAAAGCACATTAAAATGATTAGACTGATAGTGACTCACCTGTCGTCCATAGGCCACCTCCACACTGTCCAATGCACTCCTTCCTGGAGCTGTCACTTCACTCACAAAGCTGGGCTATAACAGACCGAGACCACAGATGACTTAGTAGATACACGGCAAACAAGGAAGTAGCAAAGAAGTTAAATACGATTGGAGAGATCAGAGCCTGCTCCACTAACACTGAAAAATGTGTCTAATGAATACTGTGCATTTTGAAAATGTTTTCCAGTGCAGTTGGATGGATGTGACAACAGCATCCTATTGTCTCATACTGTCCCAACACATGCTGGAATATGTTCCCACAAAATGACAGTCAAACTGTGAAACTGTTATTTTGGTTAGTTTGGATGACGGGGAGACAGGTAAGAGTCAAGAAGTCTGCTTCAGCGTTTACTTTTAAGTAGACATATTCAGCACAAGAACTTAAAACAAACTCAAATATAGATGTTTGGAAAAGAAAGGACACAGCTCAATGATTTTTACATTGAATTTCACAATTAAGACATCAATAGATTCAACATAGTCCAAAACGTCAGTGTTTGATAATAAAATTAGGTCATTTCATAAATGTGCTGTGTTGTAGGCACTTTGAGAAGTTAGATTTATGGTAAAATATCAGAGAGTAGACAACAGTCTCTGGAAGTGGCAGCTGAAATGTATTCTACCAAACACAGACCAAAACCAGACATTTCTTCTCTTCATTATTGAAAAGCAACCGTGGTGGACCTGCCATTTTCTTTTAGGAAATGTATTAATTTTTTATGACAGATCTTGCCAGAGGAGAGATTATGCTGGGCTTGGTCCATGAGGCAGTGAACGGCCAACTTAACTCTCAACAACAAATTTTGTTGCCTTGAGAAAGATATTTGCAAAAATCCCTGCAGCAAGTGTTGTGCAAAATCTAAAAGAACTTTCCGATTAGGTAAAACAGTGTCATCTGAAATGTCCAGTAGACTGTGACAGCTTCTTTCTTAGTAAAGATAAATTTTTCTTGGGTTGTCTCCCTTTGAACCCGTGGAAAGACGTTTCATCTTAAAGCAGCTAAAGCAGTGTGTCCTGTACCTCTACATCTTGACTGAAGTCCAGTGCATCTTCTCCAGCTCCGAGTAATGTGTGTAGAACTCGCTGCTTCACCTGCTCCCACTGGACCAGCATGGATTCACGATGGTACTCCTCAGCCAACAAGAACGTCTGAAACATTTAGAGTCATACAGTAAAACAATCATACTCAAAGTGTTAGAACACACAGGCTAAGGCACATAGCATGCAAATCACAACAGACCAGGGGTAATACTTTCAATGCTGCTTTGACTCTAAGGACAGATTTGTAAGATACCGAGCTTCTGTAAGTGAGAAAACAACACAGTTTAGCAACATGCTGGGATGTGTATAAGCCTTCCTGCTGACGTTCTATGTATAAATGCCAAAAGTTATACATTAAATCTGGTGCCCTACACACACATTTGGTATAGTTATCATTCTGAGAACACTTGTTGGCATCATAACTAAATGCTTAAACCTTACCCAAACTTAAACCTAATTCGAACCCTCAAACTGCTCTGTGAAGGTGTCTCAAAATGCCCTCCCTTTCCCAGAGTATCCTCACTCTCACCGTCTAAAACTCAAACCTGTCCTCACAAAGTACATATGAACACACACACAGAGTGGGTATACTATTATCAGCAGATTAGTGGAGTAGATTATAGTAACTGATTTAGTAGCAGAAGAAATCTCCCCCCTGCTAAACAACGTATGGACGCATGGAACAAAAAGAGAAATATACGTGCACATTATGTAAACTGGGCCTACCTATGACACACACATACACCAGATTTAGCAGCAGACCTCAGTCGAGACTGTACTAGTCCACAAGGAGACAGTGCAGTCTATTTTAACTCTCCACAGAGACTCAAAGTCACATAATGGGAACATGATATAATTGAATCTTCAGCTCAGGGAAATGCAAATCTAGACTAAAGTCACCATTTACTGGGTTAAGTTGGTCACTGCCTAGATGTCAAAGCTTTAAACATTTCTGACTTCCAAATCTACACTGCATCAAAAAGTATTATGGAACCATTCACTTACTAAAATAGCAAAGATTTTCCAACTGTAAAACGTCCTACAGCAAATATTTTTCACGGTCACACAAACTAATTTAAGGAAATCTTATCAAAAACTATGTGAATGTTGTCAATTTATGAAAAGAAATGGGCTAATAAATCATTATCAGATCTCACATGAAAAACAATACTCATATCTGCTTACAGGCTTAAAATTCAAATGAGGGTATACGTCAGATATAGTAAATATCTAATCTAACAAACCACAGTCTGCAATGTAAAGCTACAGAAGTTAGAAGATAGAAAGATAGAAATCTGCACGAGCTACTTTATTTTTATTCTTCAGTGCTTTTGGTTTTTCCACCCTTGCACACAAGTCCTTTTCCTCTCTCAGGGAGAGGAGAGAGATAATGGGAACGGCAGCTAATTAAACGCAGGGCCTATTAGCTCTGCACATCAGGGAAGCCATTTCAAAACTATTCCCTGAAGGTTCACACCAGAACCTTTGCCTATACGACTTTTAGATCACAGCAAGCAAAAATTACTAAAAATTTGTTTTTCAAGTGTTCCTATATTGCGATGCACCACACTCTGGTGCTAAACTGAATATTAGGCAGACAAGGAAATACTGTCTATTTCTTACATAAAGAGCAAGAAAATATGAGGAGATGCCTTTAAACTCTTCTTCTAGAGCACAGCATTTAAATCTGTAAGACATTATTGCTCTTTTTTAAAGTAAGAAGCAGATACTGGGCAGATACTGACCCTGCGGCGAGACTCCTCGATGGCCGACAGGAGGGCGTTGTCCCTCTCATTCTTCAAGAAGCCCTGTGGATGAGGCAGAGAACAGACAGTCAGAGAGACGGGGAGTGGATGATGCACAATGACAGCACAGAGAGCGCAGAGACAAAAGATAGACAGACAGAGAGACCAGGAGATATAAGTTCAACTAGTGAGGACACAATGAGGCAGAGATAAACTACAGTTTGCAACGAGTTCCAGGGGGGGACGATTTAGCAGGCACACTATATTTGCTCTAAAGGAGGTAAACAGCTTCTCAGTTTTCCCTTCCTTTTCCTTCTCAGACCTGTGCAGTCCCACTTATGGTTGGTTGATTAGTCAAACATACGGTCTTTATTTTATACAGATGTACGAGCAGGCAAGAGAAGTGTCCATGCTTCTCACACAGCATTTTGGTATGACACAGCAGCCATCATAGCCTCCATTTTGGTGTCACCTCAAGATGGCTGCTGCTGCCCGCTGCACGTTCATCTCCTGTTCTGGCCCTTTCTATAAAGATTGGGATGATTCATAGTTTACTCACCTGATACTAAACTACTGCTTATCTTATGCACAACATCTGAGCTTTCAAGTGAGTAAGTGGCACTTATGTAACACCTGGGGTATGCAGGAGAGAACACAACGGCACTCTTCAGGAGGAAAGTCAGAGAATGTGGACATACATCTTGCGAAAGCACCAAAATGGTGGCTATGCAGTGGGCCACTGGCTGTGTTACGATGTTAAAAAATAGAACCTTACCTAAGAAATAGATAAATTATATTCAGTTACATGTGTAGTATCCTGTATAAATACACACATGCATGAACTGATCATTACAGAGTTCGTATTCTCTACTGTAGTCATTTATTTTGAGTTATTTGGTAACAACTCATTAACAATTCATTAATAATCAAGATGTTCCTCATTCTTTCCTAGATTTATAGATTTTATATCTGTCAGCTTTGTTGACTTACAGGTCTATACACCAGCTAACAACTGCAGTGTGCACATTTGCATTCCTATGATGTAAAGCAAAGCAGTGCCACCCTTTATACTCTGTCATAACAGCCTCTTCAGTTGGTGAAAAGTTGTTCTCTTTGTCAGATAATGGCATATTAATTTACTGATGACACTTCAGGCACCATCTGCTTTTCCATCTAAAGCGTGTAGGATCATTTTAGTTTGAAGAACAAGCACCTGTGGTAGACACAGCCAAAGCTGAGTAGAAATTATTCTGCTCCACAGTGATGTGGGTGCTCTTGGCTTCCCTTTTCCTTCTATTTCTCCTCTCCTCACTCGCGCCTTTACTCCTCCACCTGCTCAATGCTCTGCCTACTTCAGTCTCATTTCCACCCCTTACTTTATCTCCAGGCTCTCAGCCTTCACCTCTGGCTGTTATTTCATTCCTCTCCTCCTCCTCCTTCACTCTCATCCCTGTGTCCTGACAAATCAGAGGAAAATGGAAACACAAAGTTTCACTGGAAGAGCGAATAACTTCCTGCATCAGGACCAATATCAAATTACAGTAAGAGTGACTGATAATTGCACCGAATTGAATTGAATTGTTACTAAGGCTAGAAAAGTTAAAGACAATGTATGATCTAGCTGTGTCGATTAAAGTATTATACGTTAAATATGCAATTAACTGAATAAACTGAATCTCCAGCTGAAACTGACACTGATGAAAAAAAATCAGCTTTTACATGTGCTCATCTAAACATCCTGGTGCTTTCCAGGGAAAAGGTGCTGTATTGTTTGCAGGAAGTGATGCGTTTAGTCCAACCCACCTTGCTGCTGCAGCATTACTAATGACCAGGGTTGAACAGAATATTAATCATAATGCACAGTATATAAAATTAAATTCTGATCTGTGCCTTGATCTATTGTTGTCATTTCACTTTATTTATCACCTGAAAGATATTTACAGATAGTCAAATGTTTTTTTTAACACTGTTCTTATAAAGGTGCAAATGTAGCTCATTCAGATCTAATCAGGACATTTTCTACCCCAATACTGAGTTTAACCTTGTCTATTATGACATCTACAAACCCATAGAAGAAGAGGTACTAGGAAAGAAGTCATGACAGGATGAACAACTACCTTCATCGTTCTCAGTCACAGAGAACCGTAAATTAGCAGGGCAGGTTACTGGCTCTAAATGCATCGACATTTAGGAGATAACAGTTAGTCTGGTCACAAACTCATTCACAGAGAAAAGCTTCACAATAGTTTTTTTTACATCCTTGTTGAAAAGCAAAGCATTTTAAAGGACAGTGACCTTATACAACATTAGTGTCATGGTAATCTTCTAACATGGCAGGGCAGACATCAGAAGAGTTCGTGAAGAAACGATACTTTTAGTTTTGTGGCTGCATAGTGTAACATTAACGGTCACCAATGCAACTAAAGTTAAGAGTTTTACTTGATGTCTTGGTGAAATGTCAAATGCCATTAGTTTATTTGAATCCAATAAGGAAGAAAATAAGTTTCTGTCAACCCCAAGCAGTCCCGTTTACCCTTTTGATCCATTTATTCACCCTCTTTCTTTCGTTCTCTATCTCACTTTTTCCCCAGGAGAGGCTGAGAACAGGTCTATATTTAACCACTCTAATCAGAAGAAAGCTCAGGTCAATGCTCACTGGAGAGCTGCACTGGAAAGGGAATGGTATAAAATCATTGTAACAGGCTTATGTGAATGTATCTACTACAACAGAAGAGGAGAATGTTTTTGACATGATGATGACTCTGATTTTATTCCAGTAAAATGCAGGAAATTGGACAGATATATTTTCCAGAAATAGAAGTCTGCTCCACCCAAAAGCATCTAAAGTAACAGTGAACACTATGGTGAACACTGGATAGCCTCTGGGCAGTCACCTCAGCATTTCTGCTTTAACTGGAGTACGACAGTAGGCAACAATATTTCATGGCTGTCATTTTGTTGCCTGTTGCAAACTGCACTGCCAACAACTTTGCCTATACGATATTTTTTGTGCCAAATGTAAACTGACAACTAAGCCAACAGCTGGGGCCAAAATTCCCATTTGGCTGGGATGTAAATGCACTTCACAAGAAAATGCTCTTCACCTCAAAATGTTTTACTAACTGAGAAGATTTCAAAGGATTATCACAGAGACACAGGCACTGCATCATCTTTACTAATGTCACAACGATGGTGTAGTTTTGATTAGCCCCAACCAACAGAAACACTTAGCATATTATTCAGTCTGAGACAAATTGTACCCAACATTTCGCACTGACTACACAGTGCAGATGTTTTAATTTCTCTGTGCATTTGTTCTGAGATGGTAAAAGTAAACATAAAATAGAAGAAAGATGACAAACTAAAGAGCCGTGCTGAAACATTTTAGACAAATGCATGCTTATTACTGTCAACGATCAATTCAGGAAGTACGCCTTCTGTTGCCCCACCCCGATACGGTGTATCCTCAGAGATCCGAAACCCACAGCCTGCTGGCCAGACAGCCCAGAAGCTTCTACAGGATCACAGCCATAAAAAATAATTTAATAAATGGCATTAAATCCGGAAATACCCTATTGCTGTTAAATGCAAATAGCAGACAGTGAACTGGGTATAAAAAAATATTTAGATTTAACTGAAAATATGACTAATACAAGTTTCGACATATTTGTATCTAATTTCTACAGATATTTTGAATTAACACTGGAAGCCTGACTGCGTCTCTAAAAATAAACCTTTTTGTCAGGAATAAACATAACAGTTTTTTGGAAATAACATACGTACTCGTTTAAATGTATGCATTCGGTAAGTGCGTCTTTTCAGGCCCTCGTGTCTTGCTTTGGCAAAGATGGTCACACTGTCTGAGCCTGAATGCAATCGTGTTGTATGTTTGGGAAATCGGGAGATTTTTTTACTCTTTTGATCGCTTAATGGTGATTACACACTACGAAATATACAAAATATGTTATGTGGTAGAGAATCACGCTCTCAAGGAACCTAAAGGCTACATAAGGACACAGTCAAAGAGAAGGTAAAGGGGAAATGAATGTGGGAGCCTTTCTCTTTGGCTCTCTGTGCCAGTCATGAACGTAAGAGCAGGAGGCTTTCTGTCCTCATTTGCCATGATACAACAAGCTCTCCGCTGCCCAAGTGTGTGTGTGTGTGTGTGTGCGCGCGCGTGTATGTGTATGAGATAGAGAGAGAGAGAAACCCCACCCTACACTCCCTGTATGACAGAGTACTACAGCAAATATACGCAGATATGGACATTTAAGAACATTCTCCTGTAATAATTTATAATCAGTTTATACAGTCATCATCCTCATGGTTGTCATACAACCACACACAATGCAGCATAACCAGACAAGAGGTTGAGAAAGACAGACTGATGACTAAAAAAAAAAACTCTGACAAACAAAGCACATGTCTATCTGTGAGTGAGCGAGTGTGTGTGTGTGTATCTATGTTTATAGGCAATACTCACTTATGCCGAGCGCCTCCCTGCACAGCAGACAGATAGATGAGAAGACTTGATGAGACAAGAAAGGGTAAAAATAGTTTTTTGTTTGTCTGTCTGTGCCCAGGTATCTGTACATTGACAGCTCAGGAGACCTGAATCGCCCTTTTTTCTGTTCATCGCCCTGCGTTGCTGTGCTAGGGCAGCAGCGGCTGCCATGCTGGGGTGTGTTCCCTATGCCCAGTCTAACCGGCATGGCAGTCCGTTTGCAGCCTTTTCCCCGTTCGAAAGCAGACCAGTGAGTCTTGTGTGTGACCCGGAGAACGGAGTGGAAGTGCCACATCAAGACTCGTTGGAGGTGGTTTTATTGTCAGAGAGCCGTACCAACTGAGCGCACAGAGACAGGGGGGAACCATGGGAAGGAACTATGGATTCATATAGAATCTCAGTCACTACCATCAAGTGACATCCCCCCTCCCTCAGCTCTCATCTTCCACTCTCTCTCTCTCTCCCTCCTTCACTCTCTCTCAGCCTCTCTGACAGCCCTCTGGCTCCTCCCTCCCTCAGTCCCACTCATTTCCTCTTTTTTATCCATCTATGCATTCTTCCTTTCCTCCCTTCCCAACTCCCCCCTCCCTCAGCTCAATGCAATTATAGTAATGGATTTTTTCCCCCTCGGTTGATGGCTTCCGACATCCTGTCTTGAAATGAGGCTAATCATGCTCTTAAGGGTCATGTTTAGTTAATGAAGGATTTGGGAGGCACATGCAGGTGGAGGGGGTGGGGGGCTGGGAGCGTTCCTATATGCAGGCTGACTATCACAGCACTCACAAAGCAGGCATGTTAATACACATGCACACTGTAGCCTTGTGCAGAAGGCACACATTCATTCACACACAGGCACAAGTCATGTGCAGGCCAGCACCAATAAGGATGAAAATGCATGCTCCCACGTGCAGCCAAATCTACATTACACACACACATTCATTCATTCATAAACACACAGAGAGACACTCTATTTTTCAGCAATCAATCGCAAAGGCATATGCAACACAGAACATGGAACCTGTGCAAGCGCACACACACACACATCCCGTGAAGCTATGTCTGTAGCTTTCGTTTCTCTCAGCAGATGCTCTAGGCTTAGCCAACCGCATCCGCTGAGCACATGCCATCACTGCTGAGGAATATGTGTGTGTATGCATGGGGTAGGGAAAGGCTAGAGAAAGAGAACGGGAGGGAGGGAAAGGATGCAAATGGGAGGAGGAGGAAAAATCTCAGAGAAAAAAAAGGTAAAGTAAGCAGAGGGACCAGCTGAAAGAGAATGAGGTGAGGAAAAGGAGACCGAGAAAGATGGACGAGTGAAAAGTGAGATGAGGAAAGGGGGACAGAAAGACTTGCAGGCGGTTGCCATTTTCTACCAATACTGCAGCCTTCCACTTCTACAGTTTCATTTTCTGATTTTCATTTTTTTCTCCCCATCTCCCTCTTTCTCTTTGTTACATATTCTCAATATACAGTATGTGTTTGACATTTTTGTCCTTTGTTTCCATTTATATGCATTATCTGAGGACAGAGAACAAATGCCCTAGAAGCAGTAAATATCAGTACACAGCGATTCATCCAACACAGAGAACATACACATGCCATATTGAAAACCATGTAAGTAGGAGATGGATTTCACTGTAAAGACATGTGGTAACACATCCAAATGGTGACTGCTGATAGTCTGTACACACAGATGTGTTATTTAGCATTGGGGTTTTTTCCAATGCCAATATATTAGGGCTGTAAATAATCAATTCACTGGCTATTTTCTTCTTTTCTGAATTGGTGACGATAGAGTAAAATGTTATGGTGATGTTTTCAGAGGTTTTGTTTTGACGAAATCCCATTTACTGCCAGTCCACATGAGTGGCAACTATTATTTCTTCCACAAATAAAGGAAAGAGAATTTAAGAAGAATCTCGGTCTGACTGCAGCCTCAGGATGAACCGATATTACTCCTTCTCTACAGATCCAGATAACCTCTCATACGTACCAAACTATGGATTCACCTTATTTATTTGGAGTCACTGAAAAAATGCTGACAATCTATTCATTTCTTTCTACTACATATCTAGAATTATTTTTGTGCAAAACAGCATTACTCTCAGTTTTTACAGTCATGCTACACTGTGACTGGAGGTGCAGAATTTTTGTGACTTATAGTATTTACAGCCCAGTGCCCCAAATCTGACAGCCGAATCTGTACTGCTGCATCTCTGAAATATAACAATGTAATTTTAGTCTAGTTACCAAGTGGTGTTTATCTGTATGATACAGAATGTGGACATTAAATGTTAGACCAATGTCTTTACAGTCGAATGGAAATCAGAGAATGTGTGTTTGCTCCACTGTAACAGGGTTTGTTTTACTTAAAGTGATGCTATCGCCTTTTGTCCTACACCTACTTTGTCAATCCTGTGTTTTGTTGCTGTCTTGAAATATCTATAAGCACAATTTAACTTCTTTTCCCCTCTGCATACTTGGTGACATAAAGTGCCTGAGACTCTCATTTTGAGTGAATTGTTTTTGTATTTCTGTGTGTGATTTATTTGGTTGTTTGTGTTTGTTGGTCTTAAGAAATACTCCAAAAAAAGGTGTCTGAAACTTTCCCCGTACGATGTTATAAAGTTGATCAGAACCTGGCTCCGTTTTCTTTCAGTGGTTTTCCAAAGAGAATTCACCACAAGCTTTCCCTGCTGTTTTGGGGTTTCTGTCTGAACAGGACTCCTGAGTTTGCCTAATGTTTTGTTTCATTGTCGTGGAGCCAAACACCACCAGTTAGATTAGAGTCACAATTACTTACAAACTGCAATTACTGCAATCTCATGATCTTAATTAAAAGAGAATTCCAAAGTGCCAGCAGTCAGCTTATTAGATTACTGCTCACCTCTGTCTGGCAGGCTTGCTGTTTACACAGAGTGACCAGAAAAGTAGAAGCTCCTGTACTGTCTAGTGCAATTTACGACAAATACTAACACTATGAATGAATTAATAATTAATTTTCTTTACACTGTGCTTCACTCTCGTCATTTTAAGGATGTAGTTTGTGATGTTGCACATTGTATTTTGCTTATCATACACATAGATGAGGAGATGAAATATTAGAAACATCTTTCATCATCAACATCTAATAGAGTAACAACAAAACTAAAAAGAACTATATCTAAATAGCTTGCAAATAATTCTTCTTTTTAAGAAAAAAAATGCTATTAGTGTTAATAATAGGGGTGTAAGGTACTGAGACAAAGACCAAAACCACAACATAAACGTCCACAGTCAGTGGCCTTCAGGGATAGTACAGAGTGTAGGTCATCTGTGTTTTGAGAGTGCTCAGAAGCCAGAACTGTGGATCTGGACAATCATTACACCTGTAGTTAATAATTCTTATGAAATATTAGTGTATATATGGGTTTCCAGATGAATGCCTTACTACCATGTGTGCTTTTCTTTTATTTCTTTTCTTTTTATTCTTTTATTCTCATGTTCAAAATAAAGCTGCAGTTTTGTCTGTAACAATGCAACAGATTTACACTGCTGAACATGATTTTGCACATTCCTTCTGAAATGAAATCACTGTGTAATGTACTGTCTGTCTCATTATAAACCAATGGGAAAACAGCAACAGCAGAGCAGCAGAGTGTGTCCCCACATTGCCAGAACATAAGTGCTCTTCCAGTCAGTCAGTCAGTCAGTCAGTCTAACCTACTCAAGTTAGCATACATCCAGTTGGCCAAGAATAATAAATGTGATGTGAATAAAACCACGTGCAGAGTATATAATCAAACATTACATTCTTATTTCAAAATATATAAGGCTAATTGTAAAGATACCCTCATGTTTTTATGGGTAAACTACCATCTTACCCTCATCATTGATCAGATAATATGAAGCAAATTCACCGTTTTTCCATCAGCTCTAATTAACAATAGTTCATTATTTAACACAAACACTTCTTCCGCTAAATTAAAGCTTTCCAGAGGCCAAAAGTTACCCAGTACAACAGCTTCATTCAAAACCAGTTCAATACACAACCCCAATTCCTACCTGGAAAAGCATATGACCAGCTACACATTTACAGTATGTTCAAGATTTTACTTCCTACTTCAGCTGCATTTCTCTTTGGCCAACATAGTCATAAAATAAGATTAAAAATGTTTTTTTACTTGCTGCAACTATATAGATCCAGTACAGTTGACTTAGACAAGCTCATCATATCATTGATGACCACGATGACCTGTCCCCACTGTCCACAAAAACAAAGCCTTTTGGCCAAGCTATAAGCATTTTTCTCAATAGGAAGAAAAACTCACTGAAGGGTTTTTATGAACCACTAGAAAAATGTCTTTTAAATTTTCAGACCCAAACTAACTAAGGACTTGTTACTTTTATGAGGTGGATTTTATGAGCTGTATCTAATTAATATAGTTTCTGTATCTTATCCCAAAACAGATTTTAATCCTTGCTTCTTATCTGGAAATTACCCATGGTAAGATAGATTTCTAGATAAAGAACAATCGCTCTTTATCATTTTGATATCTGAAACAATATAAAGTACACTGTGACATTTTGCTCTTATAAAAAAAAAACACTCACTGATTAGTCTTTCTCTAGTGAAACAATCTTTATACTGTGCTGTAAGACTGCAAAGCCAGCAGCTCGCTGGACTCCTGGTTCGTCATGTCACTCGTACCTGTATGTCCGTGTCTTTGACTGGCTCCAGGGGCTCAAAAGTGGTGGCAGCACTTAGACTTTCCAACCTCTGAGAAATGTGGAAGATGTCTAAACCTCTGGAACCAAGCAGGATTGATCTGAGAGAGAGACAGGGATGTGACAACAAATAAATAAGACTGAAGGACTAAACTGAGAGCAAAAGTGACAAAGAACTGTAGTTGTGATTAACATCCAGTAGAGGGCACAAGAGGGTTTGCTGCTATCCATTGGCTAAAGACCATGTCAGATCAGCTCCACTAATATTACACAGGATTTATGTTATGCTATGCTGTATGTATTTATATTTACTTTTTTTTGTAGAAATATGCTCTAAGACAGTGGTTCTCAAACTTTTTACACTGGGTACCACCTCAAAACATATTTGGCTTTCCAAGTACCACCATTATGACCAGAGGTGGGTTGTAACGAGTTACATTTACTCCGTTACATTTACTTAAGTAACTTTTTGAAAAAAATGTATTTCTAGGAGTAGTTTTACTGCACCATACTTTTTACTTTTACTTGAGTAGTATTGTGAAGAATTAACGCTTCTTACTCAGCTACATTGGGCAACACTTGACTCGTTACTTTTTACCATTTATTCTACACATTAGTTTAATCAATCAGACGTAGCAACAATTATCACATGACTAACGTCGCTAAATTGATTGAAGTTGGTTCCCGCTGACACGCAGAAGGCAAACATTTGTACAGCTGTGCGCAAATGCGCACACTTCACCGTGAGATCACCCATTAGCTCACTCTGGATTCAGAAATAGGTGTGATTTACCATCACATCCTGATCAACCAACAGACTTCAGCGACTAGACTTCAGCGATGTCTGTGAATAAGGCTGTTTCTGTCCATGTGACCGTGCGTAAAAGCAGCCTGAGAGATCAAACGGGTGAAGTGTGCGCACCTCCACACAGCTGTCTGAATTAAACGTCCCCAACAAAACTGGACATGGTGCTAATTTATGACAGACATTCAGATACCAGATTTCCGGTACAACATCATGTGAATTAACATACTGTATAGTTAATTTAGACTAACACTTGTAATTCGGGATGAGGTGTTGTGACTCTAATGCTGTTGATAATGTTTATGGAGATGTAAAGTGTATAAAAGTCTGACGGTCAGGCGTTGTCCAGTGAGCGGAAACAGTTCACCTGTAAACTATGATAATTTTGTGGCTTTGTTTGAGCTGATAGAGAGGGACACACTGGGCTTCAAAGCAGCGGTATGACACATTTAGTAATCCGTGCTCTCGATTTATTAACCAACAGACTTCAGCGATGTCTGTGAATAAGGCTGTTTCTGTCCATGTGACCGTGCGTAAAAATAGCCTGAGGGATCAAACGGGTGAAGTGTGCGCATCTGATCACAGCTGTCTGACTTAGCAACGTTACCGACCTGTGTTTTGTCTACTCATGTGTCTGAATTAAACGTCCCCAACAAAACTGGACATGGTTCTAATATATGACAGACGTTCAGATACCAGATTTCCGCTACAACGTCATGTAAATGAAAACACTGTATAGTTTAAACTAACACTTGTAATTCAGGATGCCATGTTGTGACTCTAATGCTGTTAGTAATGTTTATGGAGATGTAAAGTGTATAAAAGTCTGATGTTGTCCAGTGAACGGAGACAGTTCACCTGTAAACTATAGTAGTATTATGTCTTTAATGTTATTATTTAATTTTCGTAAAAAAATCTCAGGTGTTCCTGCGTACCACTAGAGGGAGCCTACGTACCACAAGTGATCAACCCACAATCACTAAACAGTAGCGGTGCAGAAATATTTCCTTCTAAAATGTTTTGAGCAAGTCTCGGTCTTTAACAGACTCAAGGAGGTCAAGTCAGGGGTGGAAGTTGTTGATCACTAAATGACCATGTTTCATCTTATGAGGTTTCAAGCTTATTTTAGATTCTGGAAGACATCACCATGGCTGACTCACAGACTAAACAGTGAACACAAAGAGAATGTAAATGATGCGGAGGAGGAGGAGTAGAAGAGTGATTTGCTTTTTTTTTTTAACTGTCTTTACATGACTCAATTTAATTTAATTTTATATGTCAGAGAAAAACTTAAATTTACTTAGCACCACCAAGTTTTCAACGATGAACTTGACGGTTAACTCAAATAAATACTACACTATCCAAATTCCCTTTTAATATCCAAATATTATATGTTATTTTGGGCGTTATCACAACAAAATGGCCTTGGAGACATTTTCTAATATATCAGGCACTAAAGGGAACTTTTAAGGCTTAACTTGGGGCTCTACAGCCATCACACAAAGTCAGTCAGACTGTGGAGATATTGAGGGAAATCTAACGGCTAAAGTAATACAGCTATTAATGCACAGGGATTCTATCTAGGTTGTTTGGGAATCTATTGTTTTGAAAACAATGTAGGATGTATTTCTGATGTGTAACATGTCACAATAAAGATCAATGGCTTCTGTCAGGGCAAAGTAACAGCGCAGACATCTGTCTAAATATTATATATATAAAAAAAGAGAAGGTTTTCAGAAAAATGCGACTGAATCCAGCACAACAACGAAGGGGTGTCACAGGTATTTAGAGTGGAATACAGGAACATAGTGGAATAACAGAGATTTTCAGATTGTACAGCATGTTCCAGTGCGACCAGCACATAATTCTTACGCTTTTACGTCTGTGGCATCTTGTGAGGTGCGGGTGAGGGTGCGAGATCGAAGCCTCTCCCCAGCCTGCTGGATCTCCTGGAGGTTCCTCTCAACGTGCGGCAGCTCTGACACTGCCTCCGTTTCTGCAGCCAGCTGCTCAGCCTGCTGGAGCAGCTCCCCAAAACCCTCTGCATCCATACCTCTACACACAGAGAAGAAGAGTGTTGAGAGACAGTGACAACACATTAGAACTACTTCTAAATACAAGTGGAAGAAACAGTAAACAGTGCGCAGTGTGGTCTGGAACCACCTGAACAGACAGTAAACAACAACACAGTTGTTTTCTTGTTTATGTTCTGAGGAAAAGAAGATAAAAGCAAAGGTGGCTGCAGTACAGGCCTGTTAGAGCATCAGCATGTAAAATACCAAAAAATATCTAGCAGTCACGGCTAAAATTGTAAATAGGATTACATAATATCAGTTTATGTAATAAAAGGGCAACGATTCCAAATCAGGTCATAAGAAATTTAACCATCTTCATAGCTTACATCCAATGTGTCACTTTGCGAAATGAGACACTATACAGTATAATATAAACACGGAAAATAAACAGCTTCACATAGAATTACCTATTACAGAGAAGACCAGAGGTTGTTTACATTTTAACCTCAGTTCCTCAAAGAGCCTCTTTCATTCCACGATTCACCCCTTGACTGTTGCAATAAACCTTCAAAACAAGTACTAAGTATAGAGCACGTGTCAAACAAACTGAATAAATTAAATATATGTAGCCTAGTGTAAAGGATACATAAACACCAGAACACCTTCTGACAGTTCACATAAACAGAGTGACACCTACAGCCCGCGCACTGACTACAGGGGATGTCACATTAGCTTAGCGCTACACAATGCTAACACCTTGGCTAACGACGTCAGTTAACTTCGTTATAAAAGTCGCATGACAACAACAAGAGACAGTCTGTACAGTATTTTCAAATGTTGAGAGAGGCAGACATCAGCAAAGTGACACATATGACAACAAACCTCACTTTTAGACCAGCTTTGTTAGTGTTTCACTTGTTAGTCTAATCAACATGAATGGCGGTTCAGAGTTAGCTAGCAGGCTAAATGTTCTCACGTTCTCTCGCATGCTCGCACTTAACTTACTGTAAATATTTTACTACACACGGTTGAAAACAGACACACATCATACCTGCTGTACGGTAAGGACGTAAGAACAATCCTGTCTGTATTCCTCAGGTGAATGTGTTCACAGTTATTACCTCTAAATCGGGTTTATTCGGAAATACAACATGCATGAAAGTATGTTATTTGCCCCGGCACTTCTGGAGCGGACCCTGATTGGACGATACCCGGTCCGACCGGATGTCACACTTGCTCGCTTGTTGTATAGATGTAACACAACCCGCTGTTCTGGCAGCTGGAGTGGAGGACTTCCAACACCAAGATCCACATCAGGTGTCAAACCTGAAAATCATATCACATGACAACTCACTAACTCTATCCAGGTTAGTTCTCTTAGGTTTGCTCCTCCTACGTCATTAAATTGACTTCATTTCTATTGAACACCTCTTGCTAATAGAAACATCAAAACGTTTCTTCACTCTTGTTTATGGCTCTAATAACAATAAGGGATAAGCTAGTGTAAAATGTGTGATAAGAAAATGCACCATCCACCATCCCACTCTTGTTTCATGTATAGGAACAGTTGGCAAGTGGTGACTTAGATGTCAGAAAGATCACAGAGATGGCAGAAAATACTAAAATGAGGTTTATAATTTTATTCTATATGTTTATTAATATCTGTGTGCACAATATGCATGTGTCTTGAGCCTAAATGCACCAGGTTTTAATTTCTTAAAAAAATAATTTCTCTTATTGTTGTTTACACTGTAAACTTATGTTTCTCTGGTCAGTTTTTTTGTTTCTGCTTCTACTGAAATTTATTTAATTAAGCTGTACAAATGTTAGATAATATGTCTAGCTGGAACCTGAATATATGTTTTAAACATATAAATCAAACTTCATCTGAAAATATCTTGATTTATGGATGTAAAAAAAATTGTTTTATAGACACAGTGGTCAGTGGTCAAGATGAATGTATTACTTCAGTTTCCCCAAACTCTTCTCATTATGTGTATCTCATTTGAATACTGTGACTGTTACCACAGGAAATTTAAATAAGACAAAAAACTTCCACTGAACATTTTAACTTAATACAGTAGCATCTCTCTCCTTCCAGTTCAAATGCTAAATGCTCTTGCTCATACTTAACACTGTTCTCCATGGTAAAGTCGATTTCACTTTCAGTTTCTACATCAGTGTCTGGATTAGGGGTCTTTGCTCATCCACCATCTGCTGGGTCCCTACAGGAACTGAAGTGCTCATCGCACACATGTGTTTGCTATTTCTACATCTGCAGTTCTCCACTGTGAATTGCAAATGGTTGATGGATTCCTGCTTCCAGGCTACAGTCTGTTGATTGTTAGGACAGATCTGGTCACGTGAAGTGCAAACTCCCAGAGCTACTTTATTATATAATACAATGTGCACTGTTTCCTCTGTTATAAAACTCACCACTACTTGTGTGACTGTATTTTACAAAAGCATGAGATCTTTCTCTTAAACTGTTTGTATCTCTGTGGTCATAAGCTGATCTTTTGATGAGCCGTAGAGCAGAAAGTCTACGAATATGCTCCAAAAAATAGAGAAAAAGACAGCAAAAAGTTGCTGTACTTGCCAGACAACTAAAAATGTCTTATAATAACAAATTTCAGACATTTTGATATTTATTTAATTTAATTTAAATAGTCAATTGATTTAAATAATGTTATCAACTCCACCTGGACTTTCTCTTGTTTAGTAATAGTTGGAACCCATAAAATTATTTTAAATATACAATATATCAGTATATTTTGCAAAGTTGATTTCAATTACAATTAGTATTTCCTTGCAATGTACAGTAAAATGTATATTAAATTACCTAAACTACCTAACCCTCAAACAACTGTCTCATATAAGCCATTATCAATTACTAATAATATTAAATAATTAATAAATACAAATATAATTTGAGTATAGTGATAAAACATGCAATCTATTAGCATTTATAATTGCTCCAGTTGCACTAATTTTGGTTGGTATAAGGACAGAAATAAATGATCGTTTGTGGATTCATGAATTTTGCGGTTTTCATTTATAACTTATATTATAATTTATATAATAAATGTTTTTGTTTTTTTTAAATAACAGATGTTAAAGGGCAACTTACTTCCTATAATTCTAGTTTGGAGAGTACATGTGTATGAATGGTATTAAAATAGCCCGTCTTCCATATATTAAAATCTCTCTCTTCTACTTTCTGACAAAACGTCTTCAGATTATGTCGTCTGCAGTTTTTTTTCCAGCTAGAAGCAGAGAGAGACTTTAACACTATTCATATACATGTAATCCCAAAATTGGAATCATAGGAAGCAAGTTGAAAAAAGGTGAAGTCACCCTTTAACAATCCTAATCCAGATATACTGTACAAACACTGCATTTACACTACTCACAAAAAGTTAGGGATATTTGGCTTTCGGGTGAAATTTCAGGATGAACCCATAATGCACTATAACCTTTACAGGTGAACTTAATGTGACCTTCCCTAAACTTTTGAATGCACATGTCCAGCTGTTCAAT
>JAUMHL010000027.1:5610797-5641972 GCA_032362345.1 Sandelia bainsii | reverse complement strand
TGCCCTACTTTCATGATATAATATCACTGTAGTGTGAACATTTTACGTTTTCCATAAATTTCACCCGAAAGCCAAATGTCCCTAACTTTTGTGAGTAGTGTAGCTGCTGCTGTATGTTGACTAAATTCTACAAACATAATCATGGTGAATATAACAGCGTAAAAATAACCCAAATGTTTATTTGGTCTTTTAATTGTTTCATCAAAATAACATTTCAAACAAAGTTAAAGGTGAAAAATTCAGCCCAAAGATCACCCATCCTAATATGAAACACATACATCACTGGGCCTGTATTAACCATTAAGTCCAAATATTGTCCTCTCCTGATCTACAGACAGCTGACCACAACTGGACAAATCCTACATGGAAAAGAAAGTCACTGGTGCTGCAGAATCCACTGTGGTTCAGGTGAAGACCTCCACAGGATCACAACATTACACACACTGTGTCTTTGTTCCTCACCGAGACTCCTTTACTTAAACTGATTGTCAATCAGTGTGCCCTTCATCTTCGCCTTCTTGGCCTCCAGCTCCGCCAGCTCCTGCAGCCTCCTCTTGCTCATGCCCTTCCTCTCCAGCTGCTTCTCGATCACCTTGGCGTTTTGAGCGTATGAGTCCGCCACCTCCCGGGCCTCGATCTCCTCCTCCTCCTCGTCTATCGTGGACACCGTGACGGAGCTGAACTTGCCCATGTCTTTCGTCCGCTTAGTCATCATCACGCGGACTTTCTTGGGAGCCTCCGGCTGCTTTTGGCTGTAGACGCTGGTGTTGCCGAAGCCCTGTCCGAACTTGACCACGGCTCCGTCCACGATGAAGGTGGCCTGGTTGTTCTTCTCCTGGTGCTGGTAGAAGAGCAGCAGGCCACACTTGCCGCACTTCTTGCGGTGCTGCTTCTCGATGCCCTCGGCTCTCTTGATGTACGTGTTTTCGTCCTCCTCCACATTGCAGAACTTGTGGGCATGTTTGGCCGCGTCGATCACCCTGGCTCGGTCCCGGGGCCTCATGGGCAGCTTCTCGAGCTGGCAGTCCAGCACCAAAACCATCTGACCGCACAGGCAGTAGTAGACATGAAGAGGTTTTTCTCCGTCGTCATACTCTTCTCTGTCTCTGGTGTCCGAGCACACGACACTTCTGGACACAACTTTCGGCATGTTCAGCGACTATAATGTATGTTAATAAAAATAATGGCGACAAATTAACGCTGCTGCCGAAACGCCATTACCACAAAAACAAGACGTGTTTAAATCGTAGCTCTGAATACAGAAACACTAACAGTTCCGGTGTACGTCGCAGTTACTATTCCGACCAGAAACTGTGCAGCGCGTTTGTTCCGCTAAGAATGACGTCAAAATAAAGCCTGGCTGCTGTAGTTACTTGGTGAAATATAGTCCCCCAGATACCTGAATGGAGAAGCAAATATATAATTAAATAGGCTGTGTTTTCATGTAATGTTTGGGATCTCATGCGTTTGACATCAACCAGAAGTCAAGAGTCTAGACCACAGGTTTTTACACCCAGGTTACCTTGCTGTTCTAAGTTACATTGTTTAATAGCAATTATTTTGAAAAATGAAAACCCCCTAAACGCAATATGTTCATAGTTGAGAGTCATGAGTGCTGGGTCCCCTATATTCATTTGTTACTGAAAGCGGGACTGAACAATGCATCCTTAAGTTTCAGCCATGCATACCCTGACCTTGCAGCAGAATCTGTTCATCGTACAGATCATATGCTTCTTCAAAACATTTATGCAAAACCCAGGACGACATCTTTTACATTAAGGAAACACGTTTATTTCCACATTGAAAGACACGTACAAAATACAGGTACAAAAATTACTCCAGACATCTGCACTTTATTTTAGTTTTTATCCCCCACAGAGGCTTCATCACAAAAGGGAAGAGGGAACCGATGGTGCAGGCTTCTCACTGACAGCAGCTCGTGTCGCACGTTTTCCCTTTGCACACGCAGCCAGAGGCGCACTTGCTGCAGGTAGATGGGCAGCATGAGCAGCAGCCTGCAATAACAAGGTAAAATATTTAGTATGCGAGAGGGCAAAAATAAAATATAAAAACTACAGATGTGACCCAAATTCCAGGGACATCTTAAAACACAGGAATTTGGAGGGAAGAAAGTGGAATATTAACCATATAACCTTATGCTGTAGCTAATTAAGACAATTAGAGTCACCTGGAGAGTTGCTCAATCACTCCATGTTTAAATAAAATTGAAGCTTCAGATACGTAATTAATGTCTTGTCTGGTGCGTAACAATTCTACATCAGTGAGCCGTATAAAAAACACGGGTAAATTATAACACTACATTTTCAATTAGTTCATTAATTTTTATTAAATAGTGAAGTGAGTTAAGTAAACGGCCGTAAACGTGTAAGGATGGTAGTTAACTTACTCTTCTTGCAGGTGGTGCAGGAGCAGTTTTTGCAGGCGCAGGATCCTCCGCAGTTGCAGGTTCCAGCTAAACATAATCATAAGAAGCAGATTAATTAGACAAGTCGCCTAACAAAACAACAGCCATGGCGAGGACCACACAGGGTCATTAACAGAAATACTTACTCTTGGCGCACTCGCAAGGGTCCATTTTTTCCAGTTGTTTGAGGTTCGTTTCCAGAGTATGAAAATGCTTCTTCTGTCTCGGTTGAGTCGATATTATGGTCGGTAGGTGAAGGGCGGGCTCTTTTATAGCGTCCCGGGAGCAGCAGGACCGGGTGCAAAACGCGCCCGCCGCGCTGCACGCGGGCACATAGCTGACGATTAGAAAGGAGTGCACATGAGTTGGTAACCGCCCAGAAGCGGGAGCAGAGAAATTCCCGGGCGAGACAAATTACGTAATCCCTCAGGACCCCCTTTTCTCGCATGGGGACACAAAACCCCTGAATAATGAACATGGTTACACGGAGAAAAAACACAGTTATATAAGATAGTAGAACAGAGTTTGTGAAAGAAAAAAATAGATGGTGTCATTTTCAGATATAGAGTCAATAAATGATCCCAGTGTCTCCCGTTACGACCGTACAATTTATTTTTATAGCTATAGGCTATGTTTGGTCAGTAGTGATTTTATGAGGATGAAAATTGATTAATATGGGAAAATGTGGTCAATGCTTCGGTTAATCATTTTGCACACGGATCAATAAACTGGATGAGGAATGATTTAGAGGAGCGCAAAAAATGATGCGCTCCTGGGTCCAGTAAAGACTTCCGCATGTGTAGACCCTTCGAAATAAAAGGGTTGTGAAGTGTGGGTTTTCTATTTCAATATTAGTAAAAATTAAGTCTATCGACGACGTTTGCTTAAATGGTCAAATATGAATTTTACGAAAGCGAATATACTGTAAGTTACTTACATCTGCTTTACTGTCAGAGTATATAAAATAGTCTAATTCCAATCTTTAGTGCTTTTATTTAACTTGTATAATCAGGCATAAATTACTTACGTATTAATTGGATATTTCATTACATTATACAGAATTAGAATTAAACTCATTTTATTCTGAAGGCCAGCAGTATTTCCGTAACCTGTCAAATATAAGACATTTTAATACAATATATCGTGTGATTATTCCTTTAAGGTTTGCTGATAGCCTGTTAAGTCGCTTTAAATCTACAATGTGATCTACAGTGTCCTTGGCTTTAAGGTTTTGTGATTTTATCTATAAAGTTGGAAAGTCCAACAATACAACACAAAAATAACTGTTGCCGTGGAGTTTCAGCTCAGGGACACATATCAGGGATATTTATTTGCCCTCACATGTAGCAGTCGTCGTTCTGTAATGATGCCCAGTGATTTGGGTCTGTGCACACGGTACAAACAGACTGTCTGGTCTCGTGTCGCCGCTCTGCACCCGAGCGCTTCACCCGGCACTCGCCTCGCGAGCAGACCTGCGTAAACAAGTTATTGTACTGTGCTGCATTCAGGTACCGCGTTATGTAGGGAATATTCCTTTCATCTAACGAGTGCTCGTCAAGTTGAGCTGTGTTTTTTGATTATGCGGGAAACATACAAAAACATTATTAATTTAAATTAGCCAGGTTTCTGTCAATACTTCTAAGTATTATTGCATTTGGCGTTGGGATGAACCGCCTGTGGTGTGGAGGCTCCTGTATGTTGCTTTGAATCCCGTGGAGATAATTAGCATGTTCACGTTGGCAAAGAATATTTGTGAACTCTTACTGAAATCGCAGTATTTATATATGTTTTTTGTTTTAAGTTTAGGTAGCACACGTTTCCTCTGATATCAGCCTTTTTATATTCGCTACACTCGGATGTAGGAGCTTTGTCGGGAACCTGAAGGCAACATTGTCCCTTTTTGCACTCGCCACCTTCAGTGCAGAGTTTTTCCACATGTCATTGTTAGTAAATGCCAGAATGCACTGTAAGAGCTGAGTCATCATAGGATGTGACAGTGTCAAAGACAGATTGTACCGAGTGAAATTAAATATTTGGAGCTGAGTGCAACATTTATAGGAACATCTAAATTTAAATATGGACTAAAAACACAATTAAATTCTGTATGGTATCATTTGAAATGTGCTTCCTCAAAAAATATGAAAAATAAACTATATTGTTTTTACAAAATAAAATATAAATGACATATATCGTTTTTACGTGTTTGATTTATAGGCTACATGTTGAGTCAAATCGGGAACAAACATCCTAACTTTATACATCATACCTCCTGAAACAGACCACAATTTTGTACAAAATTGTTTTTAATTCAAATCTGAAATCCTGGATTTTCCATATAATTTACACAAATATGTAAACTACAAAAGACAGACATGTACAATTTGCCAGCTGTAAGAGATTTGTGAGAGGCTCAGGGTTGAATTCAGCCCTGTCTGATAGGGAATGAGAAGATTTTATCAACTAAGTTAAACACTGCATCAGGGGCAGCTTTTGATGACTTGAGAAACAAGCTAAGAACTTTGAACTAATCATCTGTCAGCAACCTAATAGCTAACAAGTATTCACTCTTAATAAGTACAGTAGAGTAAACTGAAAGTTAGAGTATTTTAAGTTTCAGTATGGCACTGGAATAGGATCTGCATTGGGACGGTGAACATTTGTACAGGTACAAAGACAAAACCTTTTTTAATTGCAATACAGAGCAGAGGTCATTAAATGCTGATTAATATCGCATGTATCTCATGTATGCATGTAACACTTCGGCATGGACTTTCCTGAACCTAGTTTGTGTCATTTCTGATTGGCCAATCAGCATTTTGATTGTATGAACAGGCATAATTACAATTACAGTTACAGAGTTATTATTCACTGAGACTCATCTGTAGTGATTGTGTTGAATTCTTTAAGCAACATGTTGGAGAGTGCAGATGATTAGTGACAAACTCTAATATAAAAACACTTCAGAGTGTTCATCAGGCTCAGTGAGCACTGACTCCTCACTTAGTCTGATGAGACACATTTTGGGTTGGTGGCTAAAAACAAAGCTGCGTATGTATTTGTCGTTAATGCTTTGCTTATGAATCCAATGTCACTGGTTGGTTAAGGCACTGAAACAAGAAAAGACATACAGTAAAACCTCCTGGTAATACATGAGGTACTACACACTGCTCAGAGAGGTGTGATGTTTGTCTTAGAGAGCTCTAGGGGGAGACAACACCACAAATTTACACAACGTTTCTTAAGGAAGCATTCTGACCGGGACCTTTACAATCACTGTGGTATTTAGGTGCTAATGATTTGGGAAGCAAGATTTAAAAACAAGTGCAAGCAACCCATGAGATGCAAGTTTTACTTTTACAGTACTTTGAAGGAGCCCATAAACCAAATGATCAATGTGTGTAAAACACTGCTGCACACATTCACTGAGACCTGCTAACAAACCAGAAAATTCTACAGCAGATCTACATTTACATGCATGAAGCAATATAGGTGATCAAATAAATAAATAATAACATCAGCTTCAGGCAAATAAAGAGCAAAAAGAGAAGCTCTTTGCATGAAAACATTCACTGTCCTGCTCTGTGTAGGCAGGATAGTGAATGATCACATCGTCCACTTGGGTTTTCGTGCTCAGTCACAGTTTGCACGTCATTGCGTGTGAGACGCTTGTGTGTGTGTGTGACAGGTCCGAAGCGTTGACTCGCTGACTCTCCACGGGACAGGTCTGGTGAGCTGCTTTACAATCGTGGCGTGATCAATATATTTTCCTCCTGATCACATTCACACATCTTACTTTTGCTATGTGCATGGGACGTGTACGTGGCATATGTGTATGTGTGTGGTGTGTGTCTAAAGGGCAGACAGTTCAGGGGAGAATTTGATCCTTCAGCCCAGCATGGGACAAGGTACATGGGCTGCTTCTTACCCTTGCAAGTGATTTTATTTATTTATTTATTCATATGCATTAAAACAGTTCTAGGGTGGTTCAAAATGGGCAGTGCTTGCTTTAATAGATGTATCCATGCAAACAATCTGAAACTAAATATCAGATAATTTAGAAATATAACTATTTGCGCTATATCAATACATCAGACTGGTGATTATTTCATATGTTTCAAATGGTCTATTATAACTCATATTACGATGAGGCACTTTCCATTAATTAGAACTGATTTAACAATCTGCCAGCACAGTGACAAAATTTCCCTGAAACTGCACTGATATTAGAAGTATGAAAATGACCGGACGATCAGGTCTCTTCCTGTTACAGAGCTCCTTGTTATTTGCTGACCACGCTGGGATCTTGTTCCACCTGGACTGACACTTTTGTAGCCTCTCAACCTACTTACTGCCTCAACAGAATGAAGCACAGAAGAGCCTCCTTCTGAATCTCTGCTGCCTTCTAGAAAAAATGGTTTATGTTTGTAGATAACTTGTGGTACATCATGATAAATTCAGTTTGGTTTGGTTTCTCCACCACTAAACGATTTGTAAAATTAGGCCATGTGCTTTCCGTCACAAACCATATGCACACTCTGTGTGTGGAGGAAAGATGATATGTGCACTTTCTAGCTAGGTTCACCTCACATCTGACCAGGGTCACAAACCAGGTCAGTTCCACAGCAACAACCTCTTTAACAATGAGCTCAAAATAATGGTTGTATCAAAATCACCACAGAGATTTATATTGAAATTATGTATTTAAATACATCTGAATACATTGCAAAGGTTCTTGTGTAAATAAATATGTGTTTTTCTATATTTATTTATTTTAGTACAGGCAATTGTCCTGCACAAGGTGTAACCTACAGAATCAGTGTTGTCCTTCTGCTGTTACTCCTATTTGTTTTCTATCAATACCAATAATTGTTGCAGGTATTACAGTGCTGATATTGCAGATATTGATTCAATTTTGAATTTTACATTTTTTAAATTTTTGTCCTGGGGTCAACAACACGTCAGTCAGTCATCAAGGACAGAGAATAATGTTGGTTGTTCGATACTATGCTTTACAGGATTAAAATAAATTTGAAGTAATTTGATTGATTTATGTTTGTTTTTTGGAAGTGAGGGAGAAGAATCCTGTTGTTCTATTCAGGCCATGAACTCTGCTAGACAGTATATGTTTCTTCTTCAACTTTCTCGTTTTCACACGGATCAACACTGTACAGCAGTTCTACAACAGAGGTGTCGGGATTCATGGTTGAATATATTCTGATTGGGACTGAGGGCATTTAAGTTTTACTAAAAAGTAACTAAAAATAAATAACTAAAAAGTCTAGTCAGGCAGCCCATAGCCAACAGTTACAACAATTACAACTGTATTAATAGTATTGAGCACGAGAGTACAGTGGGACAGTGGACATTTGTATCTACAGGTGCAAAGTGAAAACTACATCACTTACAGTTGCAGTACGTTGCATTATGTGGAAATTATTTTATAAAGTCAAGTATAAAGTTTCCCAACTGCACTCCAGCTGCAATGAAAAAATAGACATTTGACAGATTTTTTCCTCCTGTGGTTTCAGGTATGAGTAAATACAGTGACTGCTGATATTTACTTGTTTCTCTCAGACATATCTTTAGTAGGTTTTGTCATGGTGGGGAAAAGCAAGACTGATCTTCGCAATGTTGTTTCCCCCACAGATTGTGCCATGGATCGTGTGCTGAACATTGCTGATTATTACATCTTCACTCCGTATGTTTACCCGGCTGCATGGCCTGAGGATGAAGCTCTGCGTCAGATAATCAGCCTGTGGGTGGTGACCAACTTGGGAGCAGAGCTGATTTACCTGGGCTTTGGTGCACTTAGCTTCTACTGTGTGTTTGACCATAAGCTCATGAAACATCCACAGTTTATTACGGTAAGCTGTTTAATGGTCCAGAACATATATTTACACACCAATTACATATCAGTCAGTGAACTGATTTGGTGGTCTAGAGTTCTAAAACTTTGGCTGTTCTGATTAAATTATTTAAGATAACATGAGACCTGCTAACAGTTCCAAAACAAACTTTGTGTCTTTCATCCAATGCCAGAACCAAGTAAGAAAAGAGATCCAACTGGGGATCGTCTCCATCTTTTGGATGAGCTTCCCCACAGTAGCCCTGTTCTTCTGGGAAGTCAGGGGATACAGTAAACTTTACGACAGCATCAGTAAATCTACTCTGGGTGAGAAAACAGTTACTTAAAACCTTGAAATGCAGGCCTGGATTCTTGTCAGTCAATCTGAAATTCAAATGAAAGTTAGTCTAAATACTAGAAGAAACTCTTGACATACAGACACGAATCCAATATTTTTTATGAGGTAGGTTGAAAAATAATTAGCCCTAATGAGACTCATTGGGATATTGGCTGTTTCTGTCTTCAGGTTGGTCTGGAGTGTTCCTGAGCATTGCTGGTTTCTTGTTCTTTACTGACATGTGTATCTACTGGATACACCGGTGTATGCACCATAAGAGCATTTACAAGGTGAGCAACAATTATATACCAAACTTAATACTGCTTCAAACAATATTTGTATATTAATAATTAACCAAATCATCAGGTTAAGATGCTTAATAAAGTAATGCTGTTTACTACTGTATATCAAATATCAGTGACGTGGGGAAACGTGGAAGCGTTTTATTTTTGAGCAGTCAGGGCTCAATGTTTGAATGGTGTATTACATAAACCCTTTAACTATGCATTTTATTACATGGATCCCTAAAAATGTTCAGATGTTACAGAATTTATATAATGACACTTTTCGTCATAGTAATTGCTGATTTTGATTATAATTTCCTGTACAGCTGTGAGTGTCTGCATTGCATGCTGTATTTTCACTCAAATTTGTTTCTCACCCTGAGCACTTACATAAGCAGCACCATATGTTCAAGATCCCTACACCATTTGCCAGTCACGCCTTCCACCCACTTGACGGTTTCCTGCAGAGCTTACCCTACCACGTCTACCCTTTCATCTTCCCCCTCCACAAGGTGGTGGTCTGGTTGATACTCTTTACTAAATATTTTGATGTCAGCTCTGAGGTTTGAGGAGCAGCAATCCTGCAAATTATGTGCATGAACATGACTCACTGCACTGAATTAAACTTTACTTAAGTTGATGAAACTTGTGCTTGAAAGGTACTTAAGAGTTATTTGTTAACATGATGTAAACTCACTGTCAAGTATTTTAAGTGATATTTGGTATATTTACATTACAGGTGGTCTACATTTCACTCTTTGTCTTTGTCAACATCTGGACCATTTCCATTCATGATGGAGACTACCGAATACCCGGTCCTTTGATACATCTGATCAACGGTGCTGCTCACCATGTAGACCATCACCTCTACTTCAACTACAATTACGGACAGTACTTCACACTCTGGGATTGCTTGGGAGGCTCTTACCAGTACCCCTCAGCCCTGCTGGGAAAAGGGCCGCATGACCACATCCGCAAGCTCATGAAAGAGGTTGCACAGACATGATGTCTATGTGTGTGATGATGAGTAGACTAAGGCTGGGAATTTAGCCAAAATGATCCATGTGCAGGTAAAGTGTAGGTACACAATTAATTTTGTAGGTCCTGTTGTAGTGCAGCCTTGGTACTTGTGACATATCCATATAACAGACATGCTTGTGTTTTATGTTTTATGAAAGAAGCAATAAAAGATTGACAGACAGGTTTAAAATAACATAATTTTTAGTTGGTTTTTTTTAGGAAATAGTTTGCACACAATCTACTGCAGGCACGGACAAAATACATTTGTGTATGATTTTTGCTTAGCTGAACATATCATAAATCCTTCAAGACCCAATAAAATGAAAAAAGGAGGTGAATTACATGATCCCAAATCCAGTGTCCATGTAGACAGCTCTCAGCTTCCAGTACTTGGTGTGTTTTCGTGGAGGCTCTGCAGGGCGAGGTCTGTCCACTTCATCTCTTGTTCTTTCACAGACTCTGTGGATCCTCCATTGTCCTGCTCTGCCTCAGGCAGTTCATTCTAAGCAGTAAAATGGAGTAGAAGCTCATGAGTTACATGAACCTAAGCTGACTCTGCGGTTGCCCAAGAGTATGATGGTGTCAGACTAAAACTGAGAGAATGTAATCACGAGAGTCACAGATGTTTAGAGTGTGTAAGAAAACGTTTGTCTCTAGCTTTGAGTAATAAAGTAGGAAACTGTTCACTTTCAGTTTTTGCAGTTTGTGCATCTTGCATACCAATTGCAAGAGCAAAAAACAATATCTGGATCCTCCTGCTCAACACTTGTTCCGTTTCAGAGAGATTGTTTTGTTCACTCACTAATTGGTATTCACTCATTAATACATCACCATATAAAGTGAATTAGCAGTGGTCTTTGAGAAACACCTGTACCTACAATTAAACCAAATCAAAATGTCGTATACAAATTCCTGCATATAACTGATAACTTGAACACTTCATGAACGCTGGTGCGCTAACACAAACATTAATCTGAATGTAACACTACTAGATTTACCAGAGGGATGGTGACATCTTCATACGGCAACTTGTCTTCCCTCCAGGCATCATCAGTGAGGTCCAGGACTCTTCCATCTCTTTGGATTTCACTGTCCATCCTTCAAGCGGGACTCAGTGCCAAGTCTTCTACTCCGACCGAGTTAGCCTCAAGCTATCTTATACACTGTGGAAGAAGGTGGAGATAGCCAGTCAACCACCCTTACAAATGTAACAGTCAACCAACCAGACAATAAGAAAATAGCACACGGTTTACCAAAGTGTGGTTATTCTGGTCAAACAATAAGATTTCAGCGTGGATTTAATAAGAAATTGTATCCGTAACAACCGGCGCTTGGTGATGATGTAAACACACGATGCCTTCAGGTGCGGGGGGAAATACTATACTTCATGTAAAAGCCAATTCAGACCCAAATATGACAGTTACGACGTGGCTTGTGACAGTTGTAATCAGTGTGCTAAGGCCTTCATGAAATTCAGAATTAAAAAGTAAAAGTAGCTAACTTTGGACAGTCAGTCAACAATTAAAATTAGTCAATTCAAATGATTTATTTTTGTACATCCCACACCGCGATTAACTCAACAAATTTCTGACAGGATGCTGAGTCCTATAGAGAAAACTCTATTCGCTGGTGAGGACAGAAAGAACAGGGAAAAACGTGGCTACGAACATTTTGTCAAACTAATGTAAAAGTCAAGAATGAGTTAAGCCAGTCATGTTTGACGGTTTCTATGGTAACCAGATGCTTCTCCTCTGCCCTGTGCTCAGACGAAGCAGGTCGTTTTGTTGGTGTACTGCATATCAAGGTAACTATATTTAGTTGATAACAATTTTGAACAATTTTAATCACTGTTTCTGGTCAATTAAACCGTAACGAAAAGCAAACACTAACCCCTCATTTAACTTGAGCAGGTAAAGGTCGGAGGGTAGCTTTAGCTTTGTTTAATATTTCAGCACACAGCTTGGCATGTAGGCATCCTACAGAAAAAAAAGGTGTGAGGTTATTTCTTGTAAATTAATTGTATGGTGTATAATGTCAAACTAGTCATAAACTTATTTATATGACTAAATATTTTTATTCTCACTAAACATATGTGTTTGGCACATTAGATCTATGACGTTAACAACGATTTCAGAAGTGTCAAAAGGCAATAGGTAAATAAAACCAGAGCAAATCTCTGCATCACTCAAATTCATCTGTACTCATCTACATAAAATGAGCTTAATTTTGTGCAATCTTGTACTAAAGCTGAGCAGTGTGAATTCTGATATCACTTTCGTTTTATAGATACTGCAATGATGTCGGCCCCTCAAGAGCAGCAGGTAGAAAATACAAAAACATGTGCCAGCCCTGGAAACCCAGTTTTCTCCTGCATGATGGCTCCAGCAGTTAAAGAAGTATTGCCAGGACTTAGGGCAAAGCCCCAGAGTCCTCTCTACAGGACTACTTCCAGTGACTATGGCCTCCTCTCTCCAACCTTTGAAAGCTCACCATGTACTTTCCACCCTAAATCACAAAGATTCTCGGAGAAGCTGGGAAAGAGTGGGATGTATCGTGATAACTCATTCAACACAGCCCTAGATCGAAGCAGAGTGTGTGACCATCCTAATTTACAGCACATAATTTAAATGCATATCTGACTTAATGGAAAACATTTTGTCTTGTGTGGTATTTTTAGTTTATGTGAAGTCTAGTTTTACGTAGATCCATCTGCGTATAAGAGTGTGAATAAAAAATGTGACTTATTCGACGTATGCACAAGCTTCAATACAAGTTACTTTACATTGTTACTGCTATTATTAGTCATTTCAGTGTTTATTCACTGCCCCATTGGTTATACTGCATATTGTGGATGCTTCATTTTTTTTATTATCCTGCCACATCAAGCTGGCCCAGAGTTGCAAAACGACAAGTGTTACGATTATGTAGAGACTGACTTTAATGGACTGCAACATGGAACATATGGATCTGGACCCTGCTGTTACACAGCCCTCTTGTATGCTTATTTCCTGACCCAAATGATGTTATTATTTGGTTGCAACTAAGTTTTAGTGGATGTGTCTGTTTTGATGACCAGTAAACTAATGTCCAAACCACTCAGTTAAACAGTGAAGACTCATTTGAGAAACTGAATCTCCTGATCTGGTTATCCTATCAAAGAATCCCAACTGCAAGATAAAATATTTATTCTGTCTCTTGTTTTTCCAGCACACCAGTGAGGCTACGTGATTACTCTATACAATTTTACGTTAAATTACGTTTTTAATTTAATTTAATTTAATTTAATTACAGTTCATGTTCCTATTTAGTTACTTACAGTTGTGACTTACGTGGGTTGCGTTCAAGCGCATCTAGTAACTGGTATTTTCACCTTAAATAATGCTGGTCGCACACTTGTTTGCTGGTACTGTAGTCTTATTTTGCTATTTTATGCAACTTTATGACAGCGATGCGTTTTCATCTGATGTGATGTTGCTTGTATTATGCTTCCCACGATCTCAGGTCATTTAAATGATGTCGTTATGTGTACATCTGCGATAAAAGAACATTGGTACAGAAAAATAACTATTTACAAATGTATTGTAATATTTTAACAGTCAACATCGTGGACAATAAAAGACATAAATAGCGGAATTAAGCTTTTGTTTTATAAAAAGGGGGAACCACAGTCTTTCCTGAATGTTGACGTTGTATACAACTGAAATCCTCCTCCGTCAGTTTCGCCTCCGCATCTCCACAGCTGATGATGACCAACCTTTTACCGTCAGCTCTCAATGCTACGGAACTTAGCGAGCAGCTAGCAGTGAAGCGCCGTTAAAATGTGTGAGAAGAGTCACATGAATGTGCTGTATTAGACTTCACAGAGGTGTTGGTTGTGGTATATAGGCAGGGCGTCTAAATGCGGCTCTATACTTCACTGGAGATTCAGTGTTAGTTCACTGCCACTCAAGTAAGCTAGCTAACTAGTTGTAGTATCACAGGAGAATCGGAGGAGTAGCTACCTAAATCGGCTATCAGCTAGCGCTAGCTGGTTAGCTGCCACACAACGCAGCCAGCCAGTTAGCTGTCTGCTTTGTAAACTACTTTGGTCTGACTCGCCGGTATTTGAATGCTGATGTTTTTCAAGCGGTAGCAACGTAAGTATGGGTCTGTATTAAAATTAAATTATTATAGTTTAAGTGAGAGTCTGCGAGACTTGGTTTCAATTTGGAACTGCTAATGTTACAAAGCTTTCTTGGTGGGTGGCTAGCTTGCTAATCAGCTATCTAAAAGCTCTTGTTTGTCAACAGTATTAAAATGTCTCAAAACATTAGCATGTGGAGATAATTGTTGATACTCTGTCTCTCTACTTAAACAACACAACTTTAGGGTAAAATAGCAAGGCATTGTATAGTAACTTAAAGCAGATTAAAAGTCGAATGGTTTATGGTTTTTCAATATAGTTTTTACTAATATTTTATTTATTTCAGAATCGACACTAATCAAGTGTATCACTTGATCTAGTTTTAAGTATAGCTTATGACAGGACACAATCAGATGTTAAATAGTTAAATGTACAGCTCAGACAGAGTAAACTTGAAGACAGTTAATTTTTTTCTTTTCTGTTTGTGTTGCTTCCACAGCTTCGAGAGCCCAGGAGTACAGCTGGACCTAAATCTTGCGCTTTCTGTGATGGTCAGTTTTTCTTGTTGCATCATCTGACCCCTCCTGTTTCACTTAACCAACAATATATTACTACTCCCAAACCAATCCCACATCTCTGCTTGGCAAAAGTATGATTATTTATGTTGAACCTACACAGCCCACTGGGACAAGTATGCCCCTACACCAAGCCCTCCAAATGATATGATAGTAGCCACCTGGATCACTTTCTGTGCCTGCAGGAACCTTGCACAGGTTCTGCTTTGCCTTGCCTCATCAAACTCCCTTCCTCCATTCTGGGAGACACTTACCGGTGTGGTCTCTGGTGCTGGAAACATGGGTAACAGCTGTGTGTGCCGTGACGATAGTGACTTGGACGACCATCACCATGGGTCATCAAGGGCCACTCGAGGACAGGCTAGGCGGGTTGATCATGGTACCGGTGTCGGAGTTGATGCTGGAGAGGCTCGGAGCAGTCGACCTAGGGACCCGGTAAGGCCACCACGCAGAGGGCGAGGTCCCCATGAGCCACGACGAAAAAAGCAGAATGTGGATGGTCTGGTGCTGGACACACTGGCTGTCATCAGGACACTTGTGGACAAGTAAGTGTGGAAATGCTATCACTGATAGAAGAATGAGGTTGGGAGGAAGAGTCAGTGTTGCCTGAACTTTGACTAAATAGTAATTTTTGGCTGTAGTTGGTCAACTAAAAACAATCTTCCACCATGGTCATAAGGATACGTATATTAAAGTGTGAGGACCACAAGAGCACACGCATGATCACTATGATCTTTGATTAAATTATTGTCATTCACATGGAAATACTTAAGTGTTTGAAACAGCACTTACATGTGGAGCAACAATAGGGCAGCATCAGTGATCTAGTAAATAATTAAGGCATACTATTTTATTTAATAGGCGTGTTGAATAAGCACGCATTGATCAACCTTCTTGATCTGGTTTTTTGTTTTTATACAGTGATGTATATATTAAAATGAGGGTTGCAGTTTTGTCAAATAGAACAGGTGGGGTCAGATGTAATGATCAAACCCTCCACATTAAATGCAGAAGAAACTCAGTTAACTATGCTTGGTTGGATCAGATAAAACACAGAGCTTGGTTCCAACAGAAGCATTACATTGGGTTGTTTATGGTCATGAATATGCAAACGTTGCATGCATGACTTTGACAAGGATGAGTAGTGGGTACAAAGTAAAGTCACGCCTTTGAGATGACTAAGTCTTCTGTCTGCTTGGGGAAAAAACAGTAGCACAGTCCAATATGTTGTGCAGAAATCCCACAAAATCTCAAAGGTGTTCAACTTTCACTTTGATTAGTGTCATTTAGGAAAAGTACCAATAATACAAAATCTATCTACCATAGCTGTAGTATAGTGGAGTGTGGCATTTTGGAATGAGTGATGTTGGAGACACACTGCACCTCTTTGCTTAATAATACCAATGCCATCCAACTTCACTACGTCATGAAAATATCCACGTTCAAATCACTTTTTTTACTGCAGATTAAAACTACAATACGTAACTTATACTGAGCTACCATAAAGTTTGAAATTGATCCACTCTGCTCCACCCAGCCCTTTTTTTCCCCTGCTCTTCTGCGCTCTACCACACTCTGACTGGCACTTCAGGTAGTCATCATTATGAAATTACAATGAATGAGAAGGCTCCAAAACCTAATCATCAAGCAGAAATAATTTAACTTCTCTCGTCGGTTAGCAGTGTGAACCTTGCTCAAAAACCTTTATAAGCAAATACTGTATCTCTTCACTGCTGGCTGTACTGTTCAGTGAGTCTGGATCACAGGATCACTAAATTTCTATACTGTAGCTTTAACAGCTACATGGTGAAACAGGTTAACAAATCACACTTCCTCCATTTTTACCCAACAATATCTTAGGAAACCGGTGAAATTGTCAGTCTTTCCAGGAAGGTGGACTGGCGATATAAGTCTTAATATTTTTGACTTTATTCATCTGCACTAAAAGTATAGCAAGCAGGTTCAGTTGTTTAACAGGGCTTGATAAACTGTCAGCAGACTGAAAAATCTAGTTAATTCTGTATGGAGGTGACTTGGAAGTCCTCCAAACAGCTGCTTCCAGGTATTTGTTCTTTTACCTTTCAAACAAGTCCAAATCTTAAGAGAGAAATTTGTGCTAGTCTTCTCTTGTGTGGTGATGACTTGCTGCAATGATGTAGCAAAATTTATGTTAATTTCTTAGAGCAGAGCACTTTAGTCTTTATCATCCTCTGTCATTATCTCCTGTGAGAAGCAGTTCAGCCTGACCTTTTGGGGTTTTCATCACCATGGGTTTGGGTTGGCTTTCACAACAAAATATGGGTAGGTTCTTCAACACGGTCTGCAACTCTGATGACTGTTTGGTCTCATCTCTTCAGCATACTCTGTCCGATCAAACCACTTGTTGAGCTGCGGGCGAGTTTTATTCTTCATTTACATTTTTTTCACACAGCTCGAGTGACATTTATTTTAGCACAGTTTTCTCACACAGTTGAAGTGTAATGTATCTGGTGGTGGTAGTAGCATGAACCCTTTAGAAAAGGGGTATCTACTAGAAAATCACATTTGCAATTTTACATGAATCGTTGTCTTGTATACTTGCATCCCTACATCCATGTATAAACCAAGCCTGTACATTTCTACGATTTGATTTAAAAATGAAAGAGAATTCACCTACAGTATTACTGAGTTGTGTTTGGTAATCTGATGCTCAAGCCGGCTGAAGCTGTGACTTTGAAGTGAAGCAGTTTTCAGCTTGAGACGAGCCTTGACATGCAGCAATTGCAGCATTATCATCAACAACATCGCTCATTGAAGTAAAATCCATTGCAATTATATTCTTTTCTTTAATCTCTGTGTGGGATAACATTACTGCCCATAGCCCATAATAGAAACCCAAAGGCATGAATCACTGTATTATTTCAAATGCTGTGATCACAGGGTCAAACACTAGAAATTTGCTGGTTGAATTCTCTTACTGGGAAGCTCAACGTCCATATGTAAAAAGCATGAATCTAAACCAGCGCTTAGTTTTACAAATTAGACTGTTATCATAACTGTAAGCAGAAAACAAGCAAACACACTTGCAAAGACACAACAGCACCTTGAAGAAAGCACACTAATGGCAAAATATTACCTATATTAAATAACTTGTCTTGTCTTGTAAATGTCTTTGTTTGTTTTCTGCTTTTGTTATGGAGACATCTTGTGCAACAGAGCTCTGCTTTTTGCAGTTTTGAGTTTGTCAGCTGTATATTAAACGGTTCTCATATTCTTTGCAAACTCTGTTTTGTTTTTCAGTGACCAAGAGCCCCCTTACTCCATGATTACTTTGCATGAGATGGCAGAGACAGGTAAGGAAAAAGTGAAAACCAGTTTCCACAATGAGTATAAACTGAGCATGGATGTGCCAGGCAGCAGTTTGTCCATGTAGCATATGAAACATTACTTTTTAAAATCAGAGTTCATAAAATGGGAGAATGCAGGAACATTAGCTCTCCTGAGAATTACTCAGAGGTGGTCAAAGTTGTCTAGACAATACCATGCCTTGTTTAGCTTTTAGTCATGTGCACCTGAGAAATGAGCTTAAGTTTGCTTCAGGTTGAAATAAACCTAACTCACAGTTGGACTGTAGCTATCAAGTTATGTTTCATAATTTATCAAGAGGATTCGTCATTTCTATTGACTGGCCAGGAGTTTCAGGAATTGAGACAGGTCCCTTCTGAATGTGACGTCCCATCCCCCTAGGGCTGAGCTGGTGAGTTGTTTTTTAAAGAGCCGCTGAGGCAGTGATATTATAGTAGCGTTGTAAGCAGCAGACTGTTGCAGTTTTTTTTATTTTTTCCCATTTGAAGTACAGTGGCTCCAGGAAGTATTCAGATCCCTTCACTTTTTGCACACTTTGTTGATTTAATTTTGAATGAATTAAGTTGCTCGGTACACTTAATAACACCTGATGGCAAATGAATATCTGTTTCTATAATTTTTTGCAAAAGTTTTAAATATCAAAAACTGAACCTGTGGCACTTCAGATTGTGGTCAGGCGCATCCTGTTTGTGTTAATTTTTCTTGAGATGTGCATAGAAGTTGAGTTGATTGACATCGTCTAGAGAAACACAATCCTGTGTAAGGTTCCACAGTTCACATTGCACATCAGAGCAAAATATTAAATTAAATTGTTATTTATTTATTAGTTGTATAGTTATGTGTTTATTTATTTAGTTAGTTATTATAATATTACATCACTTGGGAAAAGGGCATTTTTGATTCAGTTTATTTATATAGCACCAAGTTACCGCAAAAGTCATCTCAAGGCACATTACATAGTAAGGTCAAGACTATGCAGAATTATAGAGAAGAACCCAACAAATCCCCCCCTTGAGCAAGCACTAGGTGACAGTGCAGAGGAAAGACTCCAGTCAATAGAAGAAACCTCCAGCAAAACCAGGCTCAGGGTGGGTGAGGAGAGGAGAGAGAAAAGAAGAACAACAAGAGGAAACGCCAGGCAGGGCAAGTAACCAGTAGAAACCTGTAACCTGAAGAAAGGTGTAGAGGAGAAGAAGCACACTTACAGGGGAGAAGAAGAAACAAAGTTAATGATCTGTTGTATAACCTGTAGACATCATCTGTTGACTGCTGCTTAGATTACAACACTAATTGTGTAAAAGGTGTCTAAAAAGGATTTAAATATTCTGGTGTTTTGAATGTCCAGGTGGATGTTTTTGTTGGTTTCTGCAACAGATTTGTAAAATATCACACAGAGGCTATGTTCTTTTGTTTGACATTAACTGACGGTATGCTTGGTATGCTTCTGAAATGGGTTTGTGTCTATTTGAAGCTTCAGTTGAGGTTTTTATGTGTATTTGGTTGTTATACGTGTGCCTTCATGTGCATATGGTGAATGACACTCTCATGCTGTGTGTGTGAGTGTTTTTGTGTATGCTTGTGTGGTAGCTTTTGAATTCTTGTTCGGGCCTTGTGTCATGCACATATGGTGTTTGATGCTCACATAATGTGGTGTTGTGTAGCTTGACCACAGCCAAGTTGAATCTTAGCTTGCAGATACTCAATCTTAAAGACAGCCAAGCTGCAAGACAGCCAGCCAGTCACTTTCTGTTTGACATGTGCTAAGATGTTACATTATTCATAAGCCAGCAGGCTCACAAGCGATAGCATTTGCGAGACTGTGTTTTATTTAATGAGTCAACTAATGGACAGGATATAGACTTGCATTTTTGCTGCATGTGGTACACATAAACCAAGAGATGCAGTTCAATTATCTTGGGAGTTATCTGGTTTCATTAAGACTAACAGTAGCAGTTCTTTATTTTCTAAAGACTAGGAGGAGGCGTAGGAGGAGAGACATGGCTTTAGATGAGTATACTGAGAAACAAACTGTAAAGGAATATTTAATGTAAAAGTATTTTTTCAGTCTTCAACACCTGCAGCAAAACTAATTAAAAAAAGATTAAGTAACCTTGAGATACTTTATCTTTAAAGGTACACCGCCCCTGACACATTTCATTATTTTGACCAATAAGAAAAAAAAAGCCTGCATGTATGAAAACATACTGTTTTAGATTTCCTTAGATACCTACAGATCAGAAATTAAATGAACGGTAGGTAGTAAACAAAACTTGGTCAACATATTCATTGATGCTGAGATGTATCTAACAGGATTTGTTTGAATGGTCAGATGAATTCAGAAAGGTGGATCTTTTCTTCTCTTAGATGATGGATGGCTGGAGGTCGTTCAGTCCTTGATTCGAGTGATCCCACTGGACGATCCGCTTGGCCCTGCAGTGATCACCCTTCTACTGGATGAGTGTCCGCTGCCTACCAAGGTTAATTTTAAATTTTAATTTATCTGAACCCTAGCTTGGAAAGTTTTCAACCCCTAACCACCAATTCAAATGTAGTGGGCTCCTGATATTCCCCAGGAGCTGATTTTACACAAGTACAGAGAAGTAACAGTAGCAGCAGTTTAGACCTGCAAATATAAACATGATACTGTACACAGCCACAGGCAGTTTTAATTTTAGAAGTACCATCTATAGGTATGTGTTGTACCAACAGGTTGTTTGTATAATTTGCAGGTTTTATGTACACTGAATGAAATGGAAATAACTGAAAACATCATACTTACCTCTGGTGAACATTAGGTACTTACATAAAGAAACAAATTCAGGTTATTTTGAGTCAAACCATCAATCTCAACACTACTCTTTAATGTGTTTTTGGCCTCTTATCTCCACCTCCCTCTCATCTTTTTTTCTCTTTTGAACAAATAAAATCTTGTTAGGACCCCCTGCTTCCCTGTCCAATGTAATCTGAGGACAAAGGACATGACATTACAGGCTGAACAGTATGAACTTCTCCCAGTATTAAGCAAAAGTATGCTGTATTCAACAAACCACATTTTTACAGGTTTCAAGTATAAAATGTAAAGCTTACAACACTAGAACATAGAAAACTGTACTTGTTACACTCCTTGCCTGTTTCTAATGCAAATGTCATAAATGTACAAGGTATTCCTTTCTTTGCCCATAGGGCAACAATAACATGTTTCCATCTGCTTATAAACGGCTGCTGGTTTTACTTGTCTTGTACGGCACAGGCAGGACTTAGTGGCACTGTGGCTGTGCAGCAGGATGAAACTGGCTGATCCCGGTTTCTGCTGCATCAGTGACACTGTGTGTCCCTTAATAAAGTAAATTTAATTTATTTGATGTGCAGCCTTCAGCTGTTGGCCCGTTGAATGTTTCCCCACTAGCAGCAACAACTGTGTGTGTGTGTGTGTGTGTGTGTGTGTGTATTTTGCCTATGCTTGACTTTATTGCGAGAGATGTCCAAAGCTGATTGGAGGATCCGTATCAGTGCAGATCTGAGCATATGTTGAAGGATCTGCATCTTCCAAATTAAAGCTGATTAAAATCAGATCCTTTCTTTTACTGAACTCTGAAGAAGTGCATTGCCCTCATTTACAGCCAGGTTCTACAGAATGAAAATTTGAGTCAGTGGACATGAAAAATAATTTGGGTGCACTGGTGAGCTACTCTGAATTTAGATTCTGACACTGTTTATCATTAGTAACAGTAGTGTGGTTAAACAGCTAGCAGCTTCTCCTTTTGAGCCTGTGCTGCCGTATTTACTGGTTAAAGTGACAAATGTCAGTCAATGGTGAACATTAATTTTGTGAGGAATCTCTTGGTTGAAGTACTCTCTGTAGCTAGTATTTCTACATAGCCAAATATTGTAGTGTAGTCACATGCTCCCAGTTATTAGTTTCATTCATATTAATAGTTTTAAGATTATGAACTCAATATTTTTCGAGCCAGGATCACAAAGCTCTTCAAAGATAAGGTGTGTCTGATTATGTAAGATACATCTTTACTTGAATGAATCATACAGACAGGTCACAAACGGATAAACCAACATTAGGTGTCTAGTAAGGTGTTGGTCCATCATGTGCAGTCAGAACAGCTTAAATTAACATAACGGCTTCTTTAATGAAATGTTACTGTATGTAAACAAGCATCGGATACCAGATATTAAAGGAGTCTGGTCAGGATCGCTGACATTTATCGCTGACATTTATTACTTTGTATTTTGACCTGTTTTACATAAACATATGGATTTTAAAATTGTGTTATTCAATGTGTAAGATTTAATCTCTCCAACCTTTAGAAATTGCGTGTGTGTGACCTTCATTAGTGTAACTGGTCCATATCCTCTCCCCAGGATGCGCTCCAGAAACTCTCAGACATGTTGAGTCTGAGTTCGGCCGTAGCACGTCAGGACGCTCCAAACCCCGCTAAACACAGAAACACCACAGCTGTCCTAGGATGCCTGGCAGAGAAACTGGCTGGTAGAGTCCACATTTTCACTTTTGATGTTTTTTATTATTCATTGAGTAAGTAGTCTTCATTGATTTCATTTGCATGTTACTTGCTCTCTGTGACAATGTAGGTACTTAAACACACACTCAGACATATGAGCAACTGATGACAACAACATAAACTGCGTGCCATAGTTCGTGGCCTTTACATTAATATTTGTCTAGCTCGTGTGTCAAGGGGCAGGTTGTTTTGGGATACACTATTATTTTACCTACACATACTGTTTTACATCTAAATTCAATTTGGTGGTAAGATTCTTAACACTTGGATTTAATTAGAAAATCTTAGCATAGAACAGCAACATCAGTGCCATCATATCCACAACATGCCCATCATAAACATTAGAAATTATGGGCTATGGCCAGTTTTTATGTATTGTAGCTTTGCATAGAGATTAGACTATTTTAGCTCAGTGACTCAGTATTCTTCAGAACCAGGATGCAGCCCCTTTATAAACCCAGGTATTACCCAGGTAATACTACCGTATGACATATAGATAATACAGTTCTTTACATAAAAAACAGTGAAACAAGTTGACTAGATTATTTTATTCTTGTTTTGTTCTGTCATTATATTGCCCAACAAACATGTTTTGAAGATGTACTGTAAGGTGCACACAGTGCCTACTGATCTCTCCACAAGAGTAAATTAATGTTGCCAGGAAACAAGTAGTTAGTAAGGCATAAAGTTTCCACTTGGATTAAAAATAATATTCTATAATTTTATTTTATTTTATTATTATTATTTAAAATAATAGTTTTAAAGCAGATGTATTTAGCTCTTTAATGTTTTCTCTCCCTCCCAGGACCAGCCAGTATTGGACTTTTGAGCCCTGGAACACTTGAGTATCTTCTAGAAAGCCTGGTGAGCAAACATACTCAGTTGTGGCAATCTGCTGTTCTTTTATTTTGTGTCACTTTACTTCATTAACTGAATTACTCTTCTGTACTACTGTGCATTGTGGTTGGTGAGGTGAAATCTGTTGCTGTCCAGTTGGTTGTTGATGATGTCAGTGGTGGTGTGCAAGTGCTGTGGTAATGCTTCAGTATGCTTTAGAAGAATGTATGATGGAAAACCATTTAATCATGCCCATCATTAAGAGTAGTGTTGTTATCAACTGGTAGACTTTCTACCACTACTTCCACTGCTTCTGCAATTCATCTGCTTTACTGTGTTTTGCCAGAGCTATAATGAAGGGAATTCTGCAACTACATTGTTTCAGACTGATCCAACTAGAAATTATTAAATGTACACACTTTTTTGCAAAAGTGGCCACGTTTAGTGGAAAAATCACTATGCACCTGTTTCACCATTGCAAAAAGCTTTCCAACTTGGCCTTCCTACTACGTCTATGAGACAGTTTCTGCAAGTGTTGAGGAGGAGTTTGGAAAGGAACAAGTGAGTCAGAACACTGTTTGGTTTAGTCTTATGTACTTGAATGTCAGTGACTTCTTTCAGAATTTAACAAATGGATGTAATAGAGTTTCCCTGGAAAGTAGATATTTTGATGGTTGAAGGGAAACCCCATTTGAAGTAAAGCGTACTGTCCAGGATGTGGGAGTTCATATTTCCTTGGCAGCGATCAACAGAAGACTCAGAGGATCCACCACAAGATGCAGACCCCTGCTAAGCTTCAAAAACAGCAGATGTGTACAGCACTGAATTGTTTTACTGAAGTAGAAGTACTGTTAAATGTGACTGATAAGTGTCTACAGTTAACTAATTTAACTGGGCAGCTGATGAGAGGTCAGGTTATTTCCTAGCACATACTTCATGGAGGCTTTTTTGTACTCTGTGAAATTTAAAGCAAAGTCAGATACTTGAAAATAAATATACTTAAGTGAAAGTAAAATTACATTTAAAATACTCAAAAAATTATTAGTACACAAAAAATATACTTGATTACATTTAGGAATAAATGGTATTTATTACTTCCACCCCTGAAAAGAGTAAGGCCAACTTGCAGTTTGCAAAAAATAAAAGGGGCAACGTTCAGGAACAATGGACTTGTGCACTAATGACACAAATATCCACCTTTGTCAAAATGGTTAAAAAAGAAACAAAGCGCGAAACCCCGTCTGTCAAAAAATAGTGGTGGCTCTTTTGTAGTTGGGGTATGCACTAAATGGCTGCCAGTTCATCAAGCCTTGATGAATCGATTGGATAAATGCTGAGGTATACAGTAGAATTCTGTGTGCTCAGATTCAGCTAATTGCATCAAAACTTGTTGGACAACATGTCATCATTTGGCAGGACAACGATTCATAACATACTGCCAAAACAACCAGAGAGCTTTCAGGGTGAAGAGTGAATATTCTCAACCAGCTGTCCCCTGACCTCAGTCCTGCAGAGCTGCATGCCACTTTCTGAAGACCAAACTAAAGGCAGAGACCCCACAACAAGCATTTTGTGCACTATGTGTTAAAAGGGTTGTATTTCCCATATAGTTATGTCTGTATTGATAAGTGTGTAACTGTCTAAGACTTAGAGTGTGAACTGTATATTAAGATCATATGTTATACTCTTATATGTTGGGTAAAAGGAAAAGTCTTTGTCAAATTAACCAGTGAGAAAGTTAACAAACCGATGATGATGTATTTTCTGTAAATTTCCTCCCAGAGCTCTGAGGCCCATCCTACAGTCATGTTGTTTGCTCTCATCGCTTTGGAGAAGTTCTCCCAGACCAGTAGGTTCACTCACTGTTTCTTAAAGCCATTTCAAAATAAAGATTTATGATGATACGGTGGACAGTTAGGGAGTACAAAACAATACAAAACCATGAAGCAAAGCAGATATGCTGTTTGCTACTGTTCTGATGAAACAAGTTACTCCACTAGGCCATCAGGTTAGCTCATAGTACTGAGACTTCCCCTTTACAGTGTTTTGTTGTTTATTAGTTATTCATTCTTACACTTGTTTCTTATCCTTAGGTGAGAACAAACTCACAGTGTCCGAGTCATGTATCAGCAATCGACTCGCTGTCCTGGAGTCGTGGGGGGATCATCCTGATTACCTGAAGAGGCAGGTTGGATTCTGTTCACAGTGGAGCCTTGACAACCTGTGTGAGTTGCCCTGTGTTTGTGATATTATGTTTGTGTAGAATCACGTGCTGGAGAAACAGGGCCACGACAGAGTTTTTAATTAGGTTTATGTGGGTGATTGTTACTGAGGAAAGAAAACTGAAGAAAGAAAATGTGATTATGTTTCTTCTGTTTTCCTGTCCAGTCCTTAAGGAGGGACGTCAGTTCACCTACGAGAAGGTTAACCTCACTAATATCAATGCCATGCTCAACAGCAACGACGTCAGCGAGTACCTCAAGATCTCCCCCACTGGACTAGAGGTTAGTTAGCGACACCTGTGTGATCAATAGCAGATCCACACATTTAGTAAATTATTGAGGTTTTAATACTAAATATCCTGAAGAGTGTTTTTCATAAGTGTATATGTATCAAATCTAAATATTTTTTCTTGCGTGCATCCTCAGGCACGATGCGATGCTTCATCCTTTGAGAGCGTCCGCTGTACGTTTTGCGTGGACTCCGGTGTTTGGTACTACGAGGTGACGGTCATTACTTCAGGCGTGATGCAAATTGGATGGGCCACCAAGGACAGCAAGTTCCTCAACCATGTAACCCTCTTCAGTGTGTTTGCTGTTACAGTTTTCCACATTGTATTTCTCTGCAGACACATAATGGTTTTGTTTGTGTGTTACAGGAGGGTTACGGAATAGGAGATGATGAATATTCATGTGCGTATGATGGCTGCAGGCAGCTCATCTGGTACAACGCTCGCAGTAAACCTCATTCTCACCCCTGCTGGAAGGAGGGTATGCACTATGCACACAAAAACACACTTATTAGATGTATAAGTCTAATAGTCTAAAATGTTCTTCTATTAATTGTACACTAGAAAAAAAAAAAGTTTAAATAATTGTCACTTTGAACAGTATAAGAGGGGACACCACGCTTTAAATGTCAGACTTGTTGTTGATGTCTCTGGAGTGTTTTGTGATTTTAGTGCCCACACTCTGCTGTCACTGCCAGGATTTACCTCCTACGTGGAGGGATGATATTAATAATAGCATGCAAAGGCTTTATTCTGCTGCCTGTGTACATATGTGGCCTGTTTAGGAGATGCCATTGGCTTCCTGTTGGACCTCAGCAAGAAACAGATGATCTTCTATCTGAACGGACATCAGCTACCCCCAGAGAAACAGGTCTTCTCATCAGCCACGTATGTCCACACTTAGTCACCTTCTGAATTTCTGTCCACTTTTTCTTTCTGTACTTCCTTCTTTCCTTTGCTTTTCCCTCTTGTTTCTTCTGTCCTTCCTTCTCCTCTCAATTAAACCTCCTTTCTTCTCTTCACCCCTGTCTGTGTTAGGTCCGGTTTCTTCGCTGCAGCCAGCTTTATGTCATACCAACAGTGTGAGTTTAACTTTGGGGCCAAGCCTTTCCGTCACCCACCTTCTGTCAAGTTCAGCACCTTCAATGACTTTGCTTCACTGCTGCCCAGTGAAAAGATCATCCTACCCAGGTAAGAAAGTAAACCTTACATTTTTTTCCTTTTGCAGCACCTTAAAGACAGAACAACCTATCCTGTGAACTCAATATGTAATCTGTTGTCTTACCCAACCATCCTCTGAGTAGTGAATCATTTGTTTACACACAACATCCAACACGTAAATTTGGCATAATACAAACATGAGTCATTCTGTGGGGTTCCTCCACTGGTCATAGAGCATTTTCATCACTCTTTAATTTATTAGCTTTTTTAGCATTAAAGCAACTCTTTAGACAAAATGTCAGCCGTGTGTCACGGCAGTTGACAGGTCTAAAGCCATGTAATAAATTGAAGGCAAAGCTTAAAATGCCCAGATTTTATTGACTCTGTGTCAGAGTTTTTCAACAAACTCTTTAGCAATCGAGTGCAACAGTACAGCCTTGAACAGAACCATAGCTGAATCAACATTTCTCTGATACAGTGTCAACACAAACTGACCATTAAAATCTTATAAACAAAAAAGACACATTTACAACACATTTATTTATTTTGAGTAGAGAAGGGGAAAAGTTGGAATACATAAAATTAATTAATTACTACTTAAAAATCAGATAGCGAGCCTTCATCATGACTGTATTTTATGTGATCACTAGTTCCTGACCACCTGAACCAACAACATTTGCACCAAGCAAGAAGCCAGTGTGAAATGTTTCAAGTGTTGAGTTAAAGTCATTAAATATGGACTTGACACAGTGCAAGTACATCACATGCTAATCTGTAGTGCTAATGTGTCATTTCAGGGCACAGAATAAAACAAAACTTAAATATGTGTCTGTTAATGGAAATAATAATACTTTGGTTTTTCCAAGACACCGGCGTCTGGCCTTACTAAAGCAGGTTAGCATCCGAGACAACTGCTGCACACTGTGTTGTGACGTCATGGCTGACACAGAGCTGCGGCCATGTGGACATGGGTATGTGTGCATCTGATTTAAAGAAACAGTGCTCCAAAATTTCAAATGACGTAGACCGTTTAAATAAACATATTGTCTTATAAACAATAACAATCAAGGCGATTTTCTATGTCCAGCATTTTCTGTGAATGAATAAAATAAAATAAAATATGTGAATAAAATCTCTCCTCCTGTTTTTCTACATCTTGTTCCAGTGGTATGTGCATGGAGTGTGCCTTACAGCTAGAGACGTGCCCCCTGTGTCGCCAGGACATCCAGACCAGAGTCAGACTCATTGCACATGTCTCCTGACATACTTCCAGGCCCTACTCCAGTAAGGAGAGACACACGCACCCTACAGCCTCCTCCTCTGATCCCCTCTCACCCAACAGGGCAGTGAGGACAGTGTCACAAAGTTGTGATGACACCATAACTGTGAGTTCTGGTCAGAGGAGGTGACGATGGAGAGAAGAAAAAGAGGAGATGAGAGGAGGGGAATCAAACTGCAGCTTGGTCCCTGGGAGCTTTCCCTCATTTCCCTACATGTCCTGTTTTGTCTCCTTCTGACAACTTAACTGCAGAAGCTGGGCCAAGAATCACTAACTTTCTACAAACAGGGACAAAAAGAACAGATGTGAGGAGCAGAACATTTTTTACCAGATCACAGACAACCAACCCCTCATCTGCAAGCCCTTATGCAGTTACCAAACATCCTTTCAGATATGAGGATCCCACTGCGCTTTCAGCCCAGAGGCTACTACTATTTAATCCTGTTACCATCATGCACATGTTTGCAAATCTAAAAGGGCTGGGTAGCAGAAAAGAAAACAGCCTGTATTACAGTATTAAACCCATGGTACAGAAAAATTTGAGGTGTATCTCACTGTTATGTTATTGGGTCTAGATATGCGACTTGTGTTGTTCTTAAGGTAGCATTTTCATTCTCTTTTCTCAAGGTTGTATCTGTTCTTTGGTCAGCTTCACTGTCTTTACTGATTGATTGGCCACCGACTGGTAGCGTTTATCATCAGAAAAAGATGCAGTTGAGAGTTTTCTCTCAGTGTCAGAAAAAAACTTATTATTCCTAGAGGTCAACTTCAATTTACAAACTATGTTGAAAATGAAATCAGCTGTCATACAGCAGAGAAAGTTTTTGATGTAATTCTTGTTTAAAAACTAAATACTTGAATCTGTATTAGGATTAATTGATTTTCAGCATGGCTGATCCTGCTGCTTTGTTTTTGCTTTGTCTTCGAAGAGATGTTAATCTTTCCTCAGTCGTTTATTCTCCAATTTACAAAAAGTGCATACTTTTGAGGAGCGAGCAAGGGCGAAGTATATAGTTGAGTTCCCACCACCACCCTCTCAATTAATCCCAGATTGCAGCAGAATTATCAGGAGAAGTAACTAATTAAATAAGTCTTAATTTTTGGTGGGATTACAAACACATGCATCTGTATTAAGACAAATATTTTCAATCCACAAGATGTGATTTTAATTTTGTATTATAAATGATGTTAGTGATGATGAGGATGGAGCAGTGTTGTCGAAACTTGGGTGGGAAGTACAATGGATTTTGTTGATTGACTGTGAAACAAATGTCAAATGCTTATGTGAATTGTTCCCCCAATATGAGTTTACTAAATATCCTGACATCATTTTTAAGATCATGTCATTTTGGGTCTGATTTGCAGGTGAAATACTTGATAAGATTTTGTGAGGAAGCTGCCCACAGCACAGTGACAGGAAGTAAACTATGTGGGTTTCAGTATAGGAAAAAAATGTGTATTTGTTTCATTACAAATCATAGCACTCTCTGTGAGATTTTCTTGCATACAGAATTGATCTTGTCAAAATGAGTTTGTCGGATTGGATGTGTATTTTCTATAGGTGACTGGTTCAGGCTGAGACACATGATTTCTCCACTTTGAGCTTTATTTAAAAACAAATGTCTCTGCACTCATCTTACAATTTCTACATCTTTTTCCTTCTGTCTTCAACCTTTTGTTTTCCATTTTCTGTCCATCCTTTACTTAAAGCACCTCTGGGTTCACTGAAAACAGGAAACAGTTGACAAAATAAACATATGAGAGAAAATGCTTATTATTATTATTATATTTATATTTGTACAATTTTTACAAATCAATTACATTTTACAGTTATAATACTGCACTATACTGCATCATTTGGTCATTATTTATGAAAGGATTCCTAAACACCAAATTGCATGACCAAAATCTATAAAATCATTCAGACTATACAGAAACAATTTCTTAAAGATGCATCTCTCAGTATGACAAGACTGGTCTGGTCACTGTTTGCTACTTTGTATTTCCTGGAGCACCTTAGACATGCAGGTGAGAGAAATTATATGGTTGTCTCTATAGTTGAAGCTGATGTTCAGGATTGTAAAGAATTAAGTTGTGAGTTGTATTTAAAACATCCATAAAGGAATTTTGCCCCAGAGTTCCCAAAGATGTGATTTATTGAAAATTGTTGTTTCCTGGATGGTGATATTTGTAATAAACGTATGTTCATGTGATGTTTTTGTACAACTGAGTGGTACCTATTTCCATTTCAATGCAACTTTTTCACAGTGGTAAGAGATCAAGAGTTGTTCTTGTGAGATGAGACCATGAAAGTTTATGATCATCATAAATCCTTCAATGCTCCGTATGTGAAATGCAGGAGTGACATCTGATTATTACACTGACTTTTCAGTAGTTTTTACAGAAACACTTAACATGTATGAGTAAACAAATATATCTTAATAAAAAATGTATCTGCCCAAAAAATGTTGAAATAATAGTGCATCACAACTAAGGCAGATACAATACTTAAACTGGTAATAATTTGGCTGTTTTCTTCCATTTAAATGAAGGTCTGTAAAATGAACTAGATGATGCAATTTCTGAAGAAATTACGTGGGGGAGCTGATTTGGTGCCGAAAAGACGCCGGTTGGCGTCTTTCCGGCAAGCTTTTTCAAGTTGACACAAAGTTGACAAAGGCAAAAAGTTGAAAAAAGTTGACAAAGACAAAAAGGTGACACAAAAGAAAAGTTGACAGAGACAAAAAGTTGACACAAAGTTGACAAAGACAAAAAGGTGACACAAAAGAAAAGTTGACAATAACAAAAAGTTGATGCAAAGTTGACAAATATCTGTGAAGATTCTCAGTCATCCAGGTCATGGTTATCTCAAAAAACGGTTTTCAATGGCAACTGGACTTGTT
>JAUMHL010000027.1:5600063-5610697 GCA_032362345.1 Sandelia bainsii | reverse complement strand
CATAGTTTCATCTGTGTCCAGTTTAAGGTTATGAACCTTGTTGACAAAGTCCTGTGAATTGTTAATGTGATGAATGGCAAAAGTTGACAAAGCCAAAAAGTTGACACAAAGTTGACAAAGCCAAAAAGGTGACAAAAGAGGAAAAGTTGACAAAGACAAAACATTGACAAAAGTTGACAAAAAAGTTGCCGAAGACGAAAAAAGGAAATTACAAAGAGCAAAAGTTTACCAAAAAAGATGAATGACATCATGGCAGACATCATTTTGCTAACTAATGTTGTTTTTGTAAATATGTAACTCACTTTCAACTTGTTTTATTGATTTTTCACAAAAAAGGCTCTTATTGTGAAAATCAGACTCTTATTGTGAAGGTTGACTCTTAGGGTGGAGTCAGATGTGTGTGTGTGTCTGTGTGAAAAGATCATCAATTAGGTAGCAGGTAAAGGTCCATAAAGAACTACAGTAAATAGAAATGTTTTGTCATGGTTAGGAACATGTAGTGATTGAGTTGTGTTTGTGTGTCTGTCTGTGTGTAGGCTAGTGTGTCTGACACAAGGAGTATTGACAGAAGTACTGTTAAAGCCAGTAGAGAAGATAGGGGTGGTAGTAAGATCCGATACAGAGCAGTAATAACAGGTCAGTACTAATGTAATGGATTACAGTCATTAATAATGTAATAGATTACAAGACACACAGACACTGAGTGTTAGTAAACACACATAATATGAAGAAATGTTCCTGAACCTCAGAGCCATCTTTATATAGTCTCAGCCAGTCAGAGAGAAGGATTTACCATGTTGAGTTACGTTGTCATGGTAATGGTTACACAGACACAGACTGTTAGTAAACACGCAGACACCGCTGCACCTCATTAATGTGTCTACAAACAGGGAAATTCAGGGAGGAATAGCTCCACAAAATCGTTTATAAGGCAATAACGGTTGGTCATATTGAAAAAGCACACCATTCCTAAAGAAGACGCACGTTTAGAAGTTTGAACGAAGTTTCTACGACAAAGCGTCTAGGACGAGTTAGCTGGCGAAAAAAAGGTGGAATAATAATAATAATTTAAAAAATAAAGAGAAAAAGAGGACATCATTAGTGTGAGAGCTGTTTCAGCTCTCCCACAATAATTTGTCCACATAGTGTCGTGTCTTGTGTCCATGTCCATATATGCCCAGGTAGGAAGCAACGTTCACAGACTTTGGTTCTACCGGACGGGACGGAAAGTCGCACACACGTTCGCCGTTTCCTTGGAAACAGCATTACGTTCGCTATTTACCATCCACGTTAGGGATTTATTTAAACAACATGGACATCCAGGGACGAAGTAAGTACATTAAATTTGTTTAACTAATATAGATCTAAAGTAAGGAATTTGTAAAGTGAAGCTGTTAGTACAGAAAAGAAAATATGCCCAACCCACCGTGACAGCTCGTGCGCTACATGCTTTTAGCTAACGTTAACTAACCTTTAGCGTTAGCTACTTCGCCAATCAGTAAGCGAACTAACTTAATATTTTTCTTTCAGTAACGGACAAGACTTGTCATATCTTACCGGAGGTTTTGTGACTGAACGGCAGTATTGCATTTGTCGTAAAATTAGCAGCATTTCTTGGTTTTATTTTAAATGCAATGTATTATTTTGTCTAACACTAACGTTACGTCGCATTCCCTGGTTCTCCAGACACAAGGAGCTGTGGAGACAATGTCGTAGAAATGGTGGACATGGACGAAGAAAACTTTGCTATTTCAAGGTGGGCTGACCTGTGTAAATGTTTAGGGTAGTAAATACTTATTTATAGCAAAGTGAAAACAGATCTCCAAACAGTAATAAAAATTAGCCCCACATAAGTATTCACCTTATTTAAAGTTAGTTAAATGTATTGATTCAACCTTTAAGTTATACATGGTCTTTATTCCTGTTGTTCTCCCTTCAGTTCCTCAGCTGCAGACACCGCTTTTGATGCCATTATTGGCTGCATAGAGGAAATCATCATGGGTAGGACTAGACATGAAGCCACACTTTTTTAATGCTTTATTGTATTTTGTAAAACATGTATTAACAGTGCTTAAAAAATGTTTTCTCACGTGTAGTGAGACCCACTGAATGTGTGAAAACTTCTTTCCTAAAATGAAGGTCTTTGTCTATTAAATAAAGAAGTTAGGGTTTAGGTTCTTAACATACTTACATACTAACATACAATTTCAGTCAGCCATGTGTGTGTGTGAAAAATGTCAGTGACTTTTAGGAAAATACAAACAAATCACAAGGTTCAACATTTGCAAAACTAAGATATATTAATTCCATGTGGACATAACAGAAAAGTCTACCTAGGTAAAAAACTGTATCTCGTTGTGAGATTCTGAAAAAGGCCACTGTACTTACTTGCTGAAGACAGTCAAATTTCCAGTGTTTCACTAATAAAAGATATGAATGTGGTGCTCTAAATGCCATTACTTTTCTTGTAGAGGAGGACTTCCAACAGCTTCAGCGGAGTTTCATGGAGAAACATTATCTGGAGTTTGATGACTCTGATGAGAACAAACTCAGCTACACACCCATCTTTAATGAATATGTGAGTTGTTTGTATGGAAAGGACAAATGATCATGTCATCTATTTAGTGCTGTCTAATACACAGTTAGCTACAGGAATATAAGACTATATCACCTCATAGAATAGTTTTAGCCTACTGCTGAAACAATTTTTAAGGGTTTTTTTTAACCAAAATTGTGTAATAGTTGGGTAGATATACAAAGATCAAAGTGAAATGGTCTCATTTATGTTGTGTAGGTTGACCTGCTGGAGAAACACCTGGAAGAGCAGCTGATGGAGAGGATCCCTGACTTCAATATGAACACTTTCATAGAACTGCTCATGTAAGATGTGACACCATTTAATTTCAGCAGTTTTCCACTTAAAGCAACTCATGTGTTCCCTGCAGGCTCCAACTCCTGTAAAGTTAACTGCTGACATCAGTGATGTCATAGAAAACAGTCAGCTCATACATTTGTTTGTGTGATGCACCTGTTGCCCCTAAATAGTAGTAGTTTGCAGCAGGCCACTAGGTGGCACACAAGTACACTGAAAAAAAATGATGAGATTCACAATATATTTCTCTCTCTTCTGCAGGCGGCACAAAGAGGAGGTCCCAGGGGACATCTTTGACATGTTGCTGACCTTCACTGACTTCATGGCCTTCAAGGAGATGTTTCTGGAATACAGAGCTGTGAGTTGTCTGGAAGCTTTGAAAATCTAAAGCTCACTTTGACAATCCCAACAGAATATATGCCAAGATTTAATTAAATCAGACTTTCATATGAATTAAACCAGAGTACATACAAGTGTAAAAGTTTCAAAATACATCTACACATCTTAACTAGCTCCAGATTCCTAATCTTCATTTTACACATGAGCACTGGGCTGCCTTAGGCCACTATCTGCTGTCATATATAATACAAATGTATTAACTTAATCTAGCACTTAAAAAAGATAGTAATTATTAAAATGAGCATAATCCAACTATAGTCTTGTAAATGTTTGTGTTCCTAGGAAAAGGAGGGACGAGGTCTGGACCTGAGCCAGGGACTTGTGGTCACATCTCTGATCCCTGCAGTCTCCAAACACACCGGCTCCATTGAATCGCAGTGACATACACACTGATTAAGTGAAATACTTGAATTGCCTCTTCCTTCATGTGCTCACATACTGTTTTGTCCATGGGTCTTCAGAACGATGTCAGGTTGTGGTCGGTGAAGCTTATGAGTATTTTTTACCCTGCTGACAAGCTTCAAGACACACTCCCAATAAATCTACAGTCTGTTTGCAAATGGCCCTAATGGCAAATTCGTATAAGAATTCCTCTGTGTTTTATGTGGTGGGTGTGATGTTATTTGTGTTTAAGAACCTCTTTGTACTCCACAGACATTCCACTGATCCTATTGATTACTTCCTCATATTCAACTCTCTTAAACCTGAATTTTCAGGTGAGTGAGTCCCAATCTTTAAAATCATATATTGTTATTCACATGTATTTTTATTAAGATTTAGCATTACTGAGTTTGGCCTGATGACTAATGCTGAATCTTAGGTGAAAAGCATCACCAGATCCCCCAGTGAGTAGGGGACACTGTTTGATGTGTTATGATGGAATGTTTGAATCTGCTCTCTCCGCCTGGTTTGCATAAGAAGAGAACAGTAGTAATATATGTTTGTTGAAGTTTTAAATTATTTGGTCAGTATGGAAACTCTTTGGATTGAGTTTGTGCCTGTGAAAGTGATTTTAATGTACATAGTGATTGTGGGTGTCTGCAATTAGAAAGACTGTCTACAATATAGTTTTCAGTACAGTGTCAAAGTGTTTTGAACATAACAGTTTTAATTATAAAAGTATGTTTATGTACTGTTGATATCACAGTTGTTAGGATATATTTTCAAATAAACAGATAAAAGTCTAAAATTCGCCAAGTGCTTTATTTTAACAAGTGTATGTGTCAGCACTTAACACAGCATTTCACTGGTATTCAAATTCTTGGTACAAAAACACACCAGGTGCATACAGTACAACAGGAGCTGAGCAATGTTTTATGTAAATCAGGAAAATATGTTGCACGCTAAAACTCAGTGAGTTGTGTAAAAAAAATATTTGAATCATTTAAGTCGTTATTGTCCTGGAGAAACAGCATCTTCAGAATACCACATATTTTACATCTTACATGCTAACATACAGCATGTTTATTTTTAATCAGTGTTTTGACTAGAATGACCTTCTTCTGGGTGGTCAGCAGAGGAAATCAAAACAGACTTCTGTTTTGAAGGAAGCAGGACACAGGTACTTGGCAAACAATCACACTCTCTTCTCCCACTGTGTCATAAATTCAGCACCACGCTCAGTAAACAAAAAAAAAACTCCACCATTGAATATTTCAATCACTATGTTTATCCTTGGCGGATAACAGACCTTATAATATGCTACGTAGAAGTCCACACTAGAAATGTCTAAAATCACTGTTGGGGCTGTCACATTTTTGCATGATATAAACCTTGCGAGCATCTTTGTTTTGACACATGAACCTAATTTGTAATTTAGTTAAAGTAATCTCATCAAAGTTAATCCCATGGGATAAAACATCTCTGTACGTTACACATTTTCTGGCATCATCCACCTCGGCTCTGTCCTAAACGAACAAAACCCACTTAACAGCGCGCCTAAAGCTCAATAACTGCATGTTACATGTTTGTTTAACCCATGTAAAGCATATGTTCATTTCACAACAGGAAGATGTTTCTTGGCTGACCAAGGAATGTAATGATTCTTAAACATAAGCCCACACAGAACAGCATGTGTCATTGTTACACCTCAGTTTTTCAACATGTTTATTAATGCGCTTCAGAGGTGCTGGTAGAGGGATCTGTTACCTTTCTCATTCAGACCAGATGTCTCCCCTTGTGTCCAGTCTCCATGCTAAGATAGCTGCCAGTAGCTTATCGTATTTATCATAGAGACACTAGAATTGTAGAAATCTATCTAGCATTTGGCAAAAGGAAAAGTTGGGAATTTCAAACTATCGACATCTTATGTGTTTGATCTGGAGGGGTTAGTAATTACTGTATATGATGCTTTGACTATAATGCGTGTATGAGGCATGTTCTGTAATGATCTTGGTGTTACCAAAAAATGAAGGCATTGTTGGCTTTATTTGTGGATTTGCAATAGTATTAAGATATTAAATGTATTATTTTAGGACTAAATATGGGGCCTTAAATATGGCACCTGCATCCCTTTAAAGAAACATTGTCTTGATCTTGTTTTGTTGAGATACTGTATCAACAGCAACTTTTCATTGTAATAATGTCATATTCCAAATTTAAAAAATGAGTAGTTAGAAGTCTATTGACTTTGACCAAAACATGGGTATCCTGTATCAGGTTTCATCTTATTGTTAATGCTGGGGTCAAGGTCAGGATTTCAGTTATAAGAGTCAGCAGTAATATTAGTATCAATGAACTACAGTATCTTGAGAGAGAGAAAACACAAGGAGTCTTTTCCCAGAAGCAGCATCACAGGTTTGCGTCCTAGGTCGGCACTGTGGCAGTGGCAGCGTTTCCTCTATCTCCCTTCCAGTCCATGAAGGAGAAAAATGCACTGGCACCGTGTGCAATGGTCACTAAAGCACCGAAGAACTGGACAGAAAGACAAAAAGGCAGAGATGTCGACAGGAATTGACGAGGGGAGAGATAAGATAATTGCATTGTAAATGATTTCAGGAAAAATGGGTAAAATATGAATAATATAAATAAATCATGAACAACTGACAGGAATCAAATGTCAATTTACATCAGTATGTATTCACATCTATAAAGATGACAGGATTACAGAACTTTTCTGCTTTTCAAATGAATTGTCTGACCTCCTTATCCAAAGAACTATAGTATGTTGAGCTATAATTTACAGGAGGTCTGATTATTCATTATGAATCATGCTGCAGCTGGTTGTTTCCCTTCAGCTATTAAGATTGCACTCGTTAAGCCTGTCTTGAAAAGATCCACGTACACCCACCAGCTACATACCAATTTACAATCTTAGAGAATTAACAAGAAGTTAGAAATGCTTCGCTCTGGTTTTCATGCTCATAATAGTACAGAAACATCAGGATAAATCTCTGTGAATGATGCAGTTAACCTAGGACTGCAGGATCTGGACAACAGTGGAACAGGACCCTCTTTGTGTGCTTGAGTTGACCATTTAACGCCATTGTGTCAGAACTCCTCCACATCCTGCACAAGCCTCTTTGACAGACAGGAGGCAGTGTGTGTGGCTGGGAACGCACACTTCCACCCCTGTGTGCTCTGCCTTCTCTTCTACTGTCTGTGCACAATGACTGCTGATTGAATGTGATTTAACAGCTATAACAATACACTAATGTACCATTATCCATGGTAAATGCATCTCAACTGGTGTGTCCCAAAGGCAATAAAATGCAACTGATAAGAGTGTGTGTAATTGTGCTAAATGCTACGGTAGCTGTAAACCAGCATGGACTTCAGCCTGTGGAAGAAAATATGAAACAGTACAACAGTATATCAGACCTGCATGTTCTGACTCTGTCACACACACACACACACACACACACACACACACACACATTACCTTCCTGCCTGCTGCCCTACGCCAGCCTCGCACCTCAAATGCTTCTTTTGCGTTTAAATTGAACATTGACCCCTTTAAACAGCAGAGGGGAGGAGCAAGTGGTAGGACAAACACTTTGAAGCACATGCCATGTTTTACAGCTACATGAGCTTCGCCCCTCACTTTACCCTGCCTCTCCCTCTTTCTCAGGTTTCGGGTGTGTGTACCTGCTGCAGCATATTAAGTAAACATGCAGTTAGAAATATATGTAGGCTAACTGTGATGGCAGTGAGAGAGAAGGAGGGAGGGAAACTGTGTAAAGTTCACTCAGTGTTCAAACAGTGGATGATTGTTCAGGCCACGATTGTTGACAACATACAAACAGAACTTATCAGACATGTGAGAGTGTGATCTTAGTGTTTCCTGCATATTTAATCAGTTCTTTGTCTGTGAGTCTGTGGGAGCGGTGTCAGGCATCTTACAGCGGCAGCTCCCAGATGTCCGATGTAATAGCCATGAAAGATGAGTGTGAACTTATGAACAGTTGCTGCATTGGCCAGGAAGGCGGTCAGATAGAGGACTGTGGCTATGCAGTGGTACACCATGACCTAGCAAAGGGGAGAAACATTAGAAACATTTTCTTAGAGATTTTTGTTTCTGGTGTAGTATCAACATATGTTAGTTGTTCCCCATCTTTCTGTTGCACCCCCCTCTCTGATGGGTTTTACCCTTCCCACCTTTTCTAAATCATAACTACTGTTGCATTTGGTCAGGGTTTTTTTCATTTGATCAAATCTCAAATGATTCTTGATCAGTGATGCTTCAGTGCAAGTCTTGTTGCCTTCTTTTGGTTTATGCACCATTTCACAATGCATTTGATCTCCAAACGGCCTAAGAGACAGCACAGAGGTTATGCCTCATTAGATTATTACTTACTGACCAGTCAGCACCTGGATACAACTAATATCAAGTCCACAGGGCAACACGTGGGCAACAGTTTCATTTTAAGTCCTGAAAACATCATTTCCTAATCAGATTTTTACTGAGTGATGGGATCCTACCTGAACATCTGAACAGTTTTGCTGATTTCACATGACAAATTTGTGGCCAGTATTTTGTGAATGTTAAACTCTTCATAAATAATAGTCAAGGATGTCTATTCCTTTGGTGGGATTGTTGCTATACTTAACACTTAATATCAAGTTTTCAGGGCTTTAAGGTTAGGTCATAAACCAAACATAAACCAAAAAAGCTGAGGTCAATGACATATAGCCAAATGTTTCAGTTTCAATTCAAAGTATTCCCTCATTGTTCTAATTGTTAAGACACATTTATCCCACTTTTCCCCCTTTCTCTTCCCTCCCTTCTACCTCCCTACCGTCAGTGGCCAGGAAACAGCGGTGAGTTGTCGCTGGGTGCGAAAAAGGATCACGAAGAAGAGGACAATTGTGAGGATCCACAGTGTGACGGCCACAAACATCACCCAGCCATATGTTGGATACAGTGTATAGGGGGCGCTGGCTATCAACGCCCACTGGAGCAGCCCCAGAACCTACAAAGGAAAGATTCACAAGAGAAGAGAGCAATGAAGCAAGACCACAAGTGAGGTCACATAAAGGTGCTGACAATTAAATAAGAATGAGAAAAATAAAAAATAAGGTCAAATAAACTGAAAGAAAAATTAAAACCTAACATTTAAATCTAAGTTAATAGAAAATCCACATAGTAATATTGTTTTTTTTCTCCACACTGGCTGTGAATTGATCCCTTCTTTGTGCAGCTTCAACGCATGAGGAAGTTCCACAGTCTTCTTTACTTTACAGACACTTTTATCCAAAGCGACTTACAAGGAGTTAGGGCTGGGATTCAATCCTGCCAACTTCTGCATCCCAGTCTGATGCTTATCCCATTGAGCTACCAGGCCACATATTCTTTTGCAGTCGTTCAAGTATTCATTGATTTTGTAATCTGGGAGTGGTGCAACAAGCTGCAAACACAATACTGGCATATTATTGACTTATTATGTTGATATGATTAATATGTTAAAGTGCAGTTGTCTGTTTACCATTTGGTTCTGGGTAGGTAGTGTTCAGTGGGTTTTTACAGCTTTTTAGCTAAAAAAAAAACAGATGAAGTTGTCTCACGAATGAAGTTCTTGTCTGTTAACAGAACATTTATGCCTGAAATAATAAACTTAAAGTTCCTCTCTTTGCCTCTGTGTCTCTGTGTTCTTTCCCATGAGACATGAAAGAACAGTCTCTTATATATGCAGAGGTCATGTTTCACTTTTTACACACCTGATACACACAAGTGAACACATGGGCACCACTGGGCTTCACACAGCACACATCCTAACAAAGGGTCCTTTCCCCAACTAGATCAACAGCAGACTGTTACTGAGTCAAGCATTTTGTTATTCACTGTTTGTTTAATGTCACAGAACACTGTGAGTCATCACACAATTACTGGTGCAGGAAGGGATTGAACCTTTATGATGAGAAATACTTTATCTTTTCACTGTTCAACCAACTATCAAGTTGAACCAAGCTCTCTACCATTTTCAATAGTAATATATTATGCAGTTGTGTTTTGTAATGCAGAATGAATGGAGCACATGATTTATTTTGCATGAAGAGAGCTGGTAGTTCAAAACAGGAAACCAAGTGTTCTTCAAAACGAAAGCTAATGATGCCTGAATGCAGTAATGTAGAAAAAAAGATTTTGATTTTAAATATTTGAACAACAATTCTATGATATGAGTGGAGGCGAGTGGAAATCCAGCACAGATCTGTTTGCTGAGGATCAGACCAGGAGTCCACAGAAACACTATTGGACAATAGCAATTTAACTGAGATTTAAATAGCAAAACAAAGAAACTGAGACTGTTACTTGTGTTGTACATTTAACCTCTTTGTTTTCTAGCTATACGTCTACACTCAGTGTAAACACCCTTTACGTTTGATTTAAAACTTGCCTCTATTAACCAGTCAGTTTCTACCACGATCTCTGTGAGCCAATCATCTCATAGCTGTCAAATTTAAAATCTGCTCCTTTCTGCGGCTGTCATCTGTCATCTGAGTGATGGGTCGATCCACATCTCCGGCTTCACCTCTCCATCATCATCACACGGCGCCTCAGTCCTGCTGTGCCTACATCTACTCCAACCACATCTCTCCACACCACCACCACCAGTGTCTAGACTCCATCGAGGGATATTTCTGTTGTCTTCAAAACCTAACATCCTCTTTCTGTAAAATGTCTCACCCAAGCTCACTAACCATAAATCATTATTTGTATTGATGACAGCTTCATATTCACATAGTTTGCAGGAAGGTGAACTGTGCATCTGTAGCATCTGTGGTGCTCAGTGTGACATAAGGTGCCAGGACTCACGGACGTAATTTGGTGACATGTCCCCCCCCCACACTTTTTCAAAAGGCAGTTTTTACCGTCCAAAAACAATGTTACGCTATATTAAATGGATACTGGTCAAGCACTAGGACC
>JAUMHL010000027.1:5585699-5596402 GCA_032362345.1 Sandelia bainsii | reverse complement strand
ATATTTGGTGGAATAACCCTGATTTGCAATCACAGCTTTCATGCAGTGGTCTCTTAATTTTTTCCAAAGCTGTATATGTGTGTGTGTGTGTGTGCTATTGCTTGAATTAAAGCATGTGAATGTTTTCAACCACTGTAAAATATTCATTCATAGCACAACAGCTAAGAAGAAGAAGAGAAAAGAAAGGGTGTCAGACAAGCAGAAAAAATAAGTATAATATAACCTATTTAATAACAATATTATAATAAATGAATCATGGTATCATATTTAGTTGTCTTTATTGATGCACAATTATTATTATTTTTACTTTTTTATTTCTACATTTCTGATGTATTAATTGCTCTGCTTGGTTGAGGTATACTCATATTACATCTGTGGTGAACAAGGAAGTTGTTGTATTGTAAAAATTGATAGTGTAGAGTACTGTGTGAAGTCATACGTGAAGTCATGCGTGTATATTTATTGCGGTGTACAATTTGTTTCAGGCAGGAAAAGTTGTTGTCAGAAGTGGGATTCGAACCCACGCCTCCAGAGGAGACTGCGACCTGAACGCAGCGCCTTAGACCGCTCGGCCATCCTGACTTAAACTACGCTTAAGAAATGATAATATATATAGATTTAACAATGTTTCTTTTTATTTGACGGTCATCGTTTTATTAGACTATGTTCGTGTTCGTGTGAATTATCCAGGAAGTCAGCGTCAATCTATTGATTTAACAGCAACGTCGGACCATTGAACTATTGAACATGACCCTCTTGCGCCATCTGCCGGTACCACTACTACTATTTCTACTCTTTGCCAACGTACCTTGATTTCTGAATGAAACATGCTCATAAAAACTCACAGAATATACACCGTAGCTTAATCTTTTTTTTTTTTTTACTTCTTCTATAGGCCTACTCCTTTACTGGTCTACATTTCAAATGTATTTTTACTTCACTTATCTGTACTAGATCATTATGCACATGTAAAATGAAAAGCAGTATTTAAGCAGTGTTTCTTAATCACTTGTGTTTGTGACCCCTCACGTAAAACCAATGTGCACAATGTGTAAATAAAAAGCAGTTTAATCATTTTATTTACAATAGTATATCAGAATAATTTTAATGCAAAATGAGCACCTTTTCCTGATAATACTTCTGAGACATTTTTGTATTTGTACTGTCACCTAAAATGAACACCACTGAGTCTGTGGTGTGAAAATCCAGCTCCTTCCCAGAGACATATTTTGATCTGTGAATAAACCCACGTTCGTTGTTCTCTCACTGGTGATGTGCAGAGATTACATTTCACTGAACTCTTTCTGAACTCTTACAAACAGTAGTAATATTAAGTAAGAATGGAGTTGGTGTCAACTTCTTTGCTTTTTGCTGCTGGTTCAAATCGAGAGTAAGACTGACACATCCAGAGAGTTGATCTCTTGCCAACAGATTAATATGTTCTCAAAGTCAGCATGTTGTCATCTGCAATCCCTACAGGTTTGACTGATCTCTGGAGATATAGCCCTACCATACTTTATATCTATAATATAATCTATAAATGAAGGTTAGACCTGAGAATATGTCTCTGTTGACTCTGACATGCTGAATAAGTATACTATTTCAATAGTAAACACTTTTTAGTTTATAAAAGTATACTTTAAGTATACGTTTTCAGACGTAAATTAAAACGTCGGAAAAGACGCATGAGCGATGGATCCATTTCTCGCAAAAGAGGAGGATGTGGAATATCTTATATTGAATATCTTATATTCCACGTCGCCCCAATAAGACTTGCGATTCATCCTGCAGTTCGCAGTAACATACTTATCAGAGACTGCTTTCAGTGCTCTGCTCACCATCAAAACAAAGGCACGCAACAAGCTTGACGTGCACAATTACTTCCGTTTGGCTGTCACCAGAATAACACCTGACATCCCATCACTGGCCCAAGAGTTAAAGACCAAAGCTCAGATTAAATGGCATCCTGTTTGTATGAAAGGAAACAAGTTCATGTGTCACAAGTTCATAGAAACATAGGAAAGACTGGCTGATACATTGCAGTCTTCACAGGAAATAATCAGTTCAAAATAGTAATACACACTGTTATTCACATTATGCTCACAGCTTCAATGAACATGTAGCCCATTAACTGTTCTGTACTGTTACTGTTATGCATTGAATATGAAAGATCAAAACAATTAAAAAGTACTAGACCTATTTATTTTTCCTTAGTAATATTTTTTGTTCGAGAGGAGAGAAGGTGGGGGTCGTCAACACATTCACTGGTAAAATAGGGGTCCCTTGGGAAAAAGGTTGGGCACCACTGCTCTATTTCATTTACCTAGTACAAATACTGAACTTACAAGTATACTATTAGTGTACTTGTAGTATACTTTTAACCTACTTTTGAATTGATCATAGTTACTAAAATATAGTTGAAATGCATATTTTATTTTACAGGAAACCATGTTCATAGTTGATCTGCGAGAAATATTTTTTGAAGTTCAAGTGCAAGTAATTGAGAGTGACTCTGTTGACTGCTCACCCTTCTCACTTATAGTTTTAACTATTTTATTTTTTTAATTAATGATCCCTCATACTTACTCTGTTTAAAAGGTAAAACATCATGTTACACAACAATTTGTGACAAATTCTTCATTTAAAACATCAATTATTTGTTTCATAGTTGTTTGTTTACACAGTTAAATCGCTGAAATGCATGCTGGGCATTTCTTTGTACTTGTTAGTATACTTCAAGTATACTTGAACTTACAAGTATTAGTATAGTACAAGTAGTATAGTACTTATTTCAAGTATACGCGAAGTATAAGTACAAGTATAGGCTAAATTAAATTATATTCTGTATATTTTAAGTTCTCTATACTGCAAGTTTAGTTAAGTATAAGTACATGTATAAGCCAAATCTACTTATACTTCTATGTGTACTTGACAGTATACTTCAAGTATACTTAAGTATAAGTACGAGTAAATAGATACTTTATTGATCCCCTTGGGGATAAGTATAGGCCAGATGTACTATACTACAAAGGTACTACCTTTCTGTATACTTGTCAGTATACTCCAAGTATCCAAACTCACCAGACAGTGAATAAAGGGTTAAGTATAGGTACAAATATAGGCCAAATATACTTTTTATTATACTTCAAGTATACTTAAACGTAATTTTGTCTAGTATATCTATAAAAGTACATAAAAAGTAAACTAAAAGTATACTTGCTTATTTTTAGTTAAAAAAAGGATACTAATAGTATACTTGAATATACTTCTTTTTCGTAAGGGTGTGTATGAATTTGCTTATGCCTGTGTATCTGTGTTCACACACTGTGCTGCATTTGTGGCTATTTGCATTTGTTCTTACTCTGTGGGACTGTTGCTGTGCAAATTCAGCATTTGCATTTTCCAGAGGATTTGATTTTACTGGTGACAGTCTACCCACACCCTAGCATCAATGTTCACGACATGTCAGACCAGATGAATACTTGTTTAAAATCTTTATTGAAATCCCACTCTACAGATGTTTCATATTATCTTGAACAAACACAAATATTACAAAAATGCATGAATAGTATGAAAAGAATAGTTTCTTTAAAGCATGTTTTGACTAAAATGATATCAGAAACAGTGCAAAAAGATCCTTCCTCTGGTGACTGGCACCAGAGGAAGGGAACAAAGGGAGAAGGAAACATGTTCAATTTGGCAAATCAGTCAAGTAAGAAATACAAGAAATTAAATGACAAGAAGGAGTAAAAGAAATGTGGCTTTAAACTAATATCCTGTATGAAATTTCTTTGTGGATGTCGTCCTAGAAAACAACCACTATCATTTAAATCTTACTAATCTGCCTGTACAGCTCACATTGTGGAAGTCACCTTATATATTTAGTTTTCATCAGGTCCCATTCATTCACATTCAAACTGCGCTCATCCTCTCACATCACATGTCACAGTCTCACACTAGTTAAAATGTGTCGGTTTCAGTCAACTCAGTTGATTTTAATGAAATCCCATTATTAGAGGGCTGTATTTTTTGCGGACCACCATAGTGGCCACTCCCTTCACGTCCTTCAGCCTGTCAGAGTCAAAGTCCACCAGGAGCTTCCTCACGCCAGTCCGCAAGGGTAAGAAGGAGAGCTTGACGGATATCTTCTGGCCTGGAGAAATATCACCACTGAAACAGAAAAGAAAAAGAGAGTGATGAACATATGAGTTTGTTCATGGCATGACAGCAAAAACAGTAAAATAAAGTGTTGGACAAGTGGAAATGTTGTTCTGTTGCTATTGCTACATGAAAACAACAACTCATAATCGAGTCTCTATGATATGCAGTCATGTAAGAGGTTTGTATTGTGTACTGCTGACTCAGTACTTACTTAACAGGGATCTCAGTGGCAGGCAGTAGGCCGGCACCCTCTGCAGAGAACATACCACCCTTCAGTGGAACCGGCAGAGGATTGGTGAAGGAAATGTAGGCTGTCACTTGTTCGTTTAGGAAAGCCTTCCCAGGCACCTGTAGAAAGAGAAGAAAGCTTGATGTTTCATGGGAAAATTTAAGGACAGCACTGCACAGTTTTCACAGTTGTCATCAAAACACAAAAACACAACAGAATTATCTGGAAATACTATCGCAAGAGCAGGGACTTTTTAAATACTTCATAATTTCATTGTAATCGGCCTTCTCCTTTCATTTAGGCAGCTCAGAAACTCATTCAGTGCTTTCAGGGTCCTGTGATCTCTGTGCGTGCACACCCACCTGAACGAAGAGTTCAGGTGTGCTCAGTGGGATGTTGGCCACAGCCATGATGGGTTCGTTCTCCCCTGGAGCCTCTACAAATGCCTTCACCCTGATCAGATGGTGTCCAGAGACACACTTGGCATAGTCATCATAATGCAGACGCAGCACTTCCTTGTGGGCTGAACACACACACACACACACCAATTAAACATGAGGCTGCTACAAAATATGTAGAACAGGGAAGTTGTATTTTCTACTCACTTTCATGAGCTGGCACAGTCACACTGATGGTCTTCCTGTGACAGTCCCCTTGGGGTAGAGAATTATAAGTTACAGCCATGGCCAGCATGGTCAGCTGAGCACTAGTGTCTTTGCCTCCTTCGTTCTTTACCTGTGGACAGATTGAATTTATTACCACTCAGATCTTGTCTCACTGAACAGATTCACAGGTGAATTCATTTACTTATATATCATTCCAGCCATCCATTCATCTGTTCAGCTGCCATCTGAACACGCCATACCTCAATAATCACATCAAAGTCTGTCCCAAACACGGGGTTAGGGTGCTTGATTGACAGCTGCAGTTGTCCTGGTTCTGTTATCTCATTGGTTGGCTCTGTGGCGCGACGCCCGGCCTTCTCGTACACTTCTCTCTCCTCCTTCGATCCTGTGGAGAAAATGAGAAAAACAGATGACTGTGGGCAAATATGAAACACTAAAGGAACATATAACATTATCAAATGCTGAATCTTCAGAGTTTATAATGTTGCATATTGAACTAAATAAATGCAATTTTATTCAATAAGGGTTTGTTATTATGACAGTTGTAAATCTGTGCAAGTCACTCCTCTGTGAACAACTTTCTAACTAACCTTCAGGATATTTGTAGTGTAGGGTGACATCTTCTCTGTGGTGTCCGAAAACACTTTTGGTGCTAATGTTCCTCCCCACCCCGCTCTGGTCGACTCTGATCTGTAACATGATGCCAAACATCAGTATCAACACTGTGGGAATCTTTTTAAAAAGTCTAAACTCTCTCCTGCAATCTGAGAAAATACGGATCTCAGCTACTGTATGAACTGAATGTTAAACCAATTTATTTGAATCAGAACAAAAATCAATCACCTTTATCCGTTGGCCATCTCGTTGAACCATCCAGTAGATGATGTCAGCGTTCACCTCAGCGAAGACAAACGGAGCGTCGTACTTCACTCTCAGATTTCCATCCTTGATGGCCGTTACTGGACATGGTCCACAGCAAAACTCACCTGAAGAGCAAAAATTCATTCAGTCATGCATATACTTTAAGTTTTTTCCTGCATCATTAGATAGTTGATGCACTGACGGGAAACTAGTATTTTAATCATCACTTTTACAACAGTATGATACCACGCAAAGCTTAGAAGATAATAAGAGAAATGCACCATCACTAAGTTCTTGAGGAGTGGGATCCAAAACTTGCCAGCCGTCATTTCCTTTGGGGAGATCATCTCTCCTCATCCAGGACTCGACCCAACAGTGGAAGTTCCTAAAATCAAAACAAAACCATATTGCATTAGTTGATGTAATACCACTACTTAATCACCTTACTCAGAATCTGTGTGTGTGTGTGTGTGTGTGTGTGTGTGTTTCTACCAGCTACTGTCATTCCTGCCTCTTCCGTCTAAGCTCTCAAACTTTTCATCAACCAGGAAGTCTACAGAGAGGTTTCCGTCGACATCATGGGCTGAAGCAAAGTTGGTGATGTGGCGTGTTGGGATTCCCAGACAGCGCAGCACTGTGAAGATAACAAACGTTAGACTGGGACAGTTCATTCCTTTGTTCCAACCTCTTCTTCTTTCCTTCTTTCATTCATTTTGTCTTTTTTAGTGTCTTTCAGTGAGTGCACTTCTTCTAGAAGATATGTCTGTATGTTTGTGAAAATAACATTTATTTAATAACAGTTCTGAAGAAAAGGGAAAAATAAGACAAGGCATAATACTAGATAGACTATTTTATAATTTTTGGAAATATGCTTTTTTGCTGAGACTGACACTGCTCACATGTCTAAATATGAAGCTATAGTTAGTAGGAGGTGGCTACAGTAGCTTATTTTAGCATAAAGACTGAGGGGGTATTCGTAATGCTAATTAGATGTTTTTTCCCATTATGATCAGAACTATTATACTTTAGGGTCTTTGAATCATGCTTCAGCGAGGTAAGTGCAAGCTTCACCTGTGCAGGCGACACCAGCGAACACCCAGCACTGGCCATATTTGACTGCCTTGACTCCAGCCTCACTCCACCGTCTGAGAATCGGCACGCTACCGCTCCATCTAAATGGAGCTACTCCATCAGAGTATGGCTCCTGCCAGCGGCCGGTCAACACACCTCTGTCCCCGTTAGAGTTCACCTGGACAGGTGGAGACAGCATGTGGAGGATTTACAACACCTTTCATTTGAAGCTTAAGTTTCTGTTCAAATATTTGTGTGTGCACTATTTACACTAAATCCACTCTTGTTGTATTTATTATTAAAAAAAAGAAGAAGAAGAGATCTTCACCATTGCAGTGATTATCCTGCCAATATAAACAGGATCAGATCTGTTCTCCGTGTCCATCTTGGAGTTCCTCAGGGCATCCTTGGAGTTGTCCAGGATTTCAAAGCAGATGTCCATCACATCATCCTCAAACTGAGAGTGAGAGAAACAGGGAGATGAAGAGAAAACTCAAGAAAAGAACAGAGATCAAATCACATTTATATCCCATTTGCTATCTGTGTATATGCATATGTCTGTTCCATCATCCCCTGTCTGACTCTCAGCTTCTCTATTTGCCTGTCTGGCACACACTGCCTGCCTGTTTGTCTTCCTCTCTGCCTTCCCAGCGAGCTGTGAAGGGACAAGCCCTTGTTTGTGTGGTTTAAATACATTCTGACACCTCCCGTCCAGAAGTTTCTTCAGTCCGACGAACAAGATTTCCTGATCCAGCCAAAGCTGCACAGTCTCTGCTGTCACACTGCTGTGACAATTCACACAGGCCACCCACTGGTGTGATGGACACACACGTATTCAAGTCAATACCATTCACTCAGCAGATATTTGTGTTTGTCTGCTTTACCTGTCCATAATTCCAGGGAATGCTTTTAATATTATCCCAGGTCCCCACGTAAATTACTCCATCTTCATTCATAACATACTCCTGGATCAGACTCTCATCAGGGATGTACACCTCATCATCTGTTACACACATTTAAACACACAGCTCACCATCAGCATCCTTGAGCTCTTGTGCCAGAAGAATAATACATGTTAACATTCAACACAGATCATAATCAATGCAGATTTTTTGTGTCCTAGATGCACCATACTAGAAAATCTGACCGAGTGTCATGATCACAGGAAACAGAAGCAACAACATGAATTCTGATGTAGCTAATTATGAACTGTTTGTGCATTTGAGTGCCTCAACATAGAGATAGTAGAGTGTTTTAGAGCCTTTACCTTTGCACCACGGGTTAAAGAGCAGGTGAAACTTAATGTTGTTTGTCTTCTCTAAAATTCGGCCGTCTGGTGACATCAACAACACAGCCAGACGGTACAAGCCAATGATTGCGTCTGCTGGACTGTGCAGAGTCAGCAGTATTTCATCCTGCGCTTTCTGCTGGTTAAACCACCACTTGTCTTTGTCCCCACGATCCGTCTGAACCTTGATCACCATCTCCTCACTCTTGCCTAAAAGGAAACATAAAATGGATTGTTATACCATTATTTTGTCTTCTTGTTCTTTATGTGAGGCGGGACCACAAAGAAAAGCAAAGGTATTTTCCCTGAGGAATCACACTGTCTTAGAAGTCTTAGAATAAAAATTAGTTTTTTACATAATAACAGTGTGGTTTGGGTGAAGGCCTTCAATATCCTTTACGAGTATTATCTTTGCACCTAGGCCGCATATATCTTATTGCTCAGAGCTATAGAGCTCCACTATTGGCCAAAAAAACTTACGTGGTCATACATAGTTGGATGAGATGACATGTTCCTTAATTATAATGACTACATACACACAGGCAATAAAATAATACAGTTCTAACTGGTTTGAAGAATAGAACCAAGACTGCTGTTGTTGCAGCTATCTGCAATCATTTATTGTAAAAGTTTTTACACATATATCTCACTTTAAAGTGAGAATATGCTGCACATTTACCGTATAGTACTGTTGGCTATAGCTTGATATGTAAAACATTTTATTTTCATGTTAAGCAGAATGTCAGTTCCGGTTTAATCAATAAGCCAACTTGGCTGCTCAACCTAAAATATCTTACATCTGTTACCCTCTTCTGACATTTTTTGGCTGTGTAGGCTGCTGGTTGAAATAGAATAGGTACTTTCTCAGCCACCTTTGCCTGCTTTCCCGGTGAGTCAGTCAGTCATTTTGTACTCACCAAGGTGCAGGACCAGTTCCAGGCGGTGTCTGGGGGGCAAAGTGTCAGAGCACTGCAGTGTTATGGAGAAAGGTTGACCTCTGCGAACAATCAAGCGCTCCCGATCAATCTCCCTGGTGCGGTGAGCCGAGTTGTTTTCATGGCTCCTTACATCCACATCAATAATCAACCCTAACAGGATCAACAGAGTCAAAAGTGGTTGTCTGGCTTGTTGCTAAGTGAAAGTAGTGTTAATTTCAATGAAGGTGACACAGACTTGACACAGTTGCACTGTGGTCACAAGTCAGACTGAACTTTGATGGTAATTGTGTGTTTTATTCAATACACATGTTAGACCTTCATCACTTTGTATGGAAAATATAAAGCTACAGATTTATTACATGATACTAATGAGTGAACTACTGAATTCAGCTGCTCAGCTCTTACTCAGTACTCAAAACCTTTATAACATTACTCCAGTATTCAAATCGCATCACTGGCTTTCAGTTCAATACAGAATTCAGCTGAAATACTCCTGTTAGATTTTAATGCGCTGCACGGTTCAGCTCCCCAGTTTATTTCTCAACTGTGTACCAACCACACCCCTACCAGACCTCAGGTCTCAAGACACAAACTTTCTAGCTGTACATAAAATAACAAAGAATTTATGGAGAAGCATTTGGTTACTGTGAATAATGTAGTCCTGATTAAGCTGAGCTAAAAACCTTCCAGCTTTCCCAGGCCTGTGAACGGTGTTAGTTTGTGTGTGTTTATGGTTGAACTGAAGACAATGTGTAACTGCTGCACCTTGGCAGCAATACTGATTTTTTTTATTGTTAATTTAATGTTTAATGTTTAATTTTTAATGTTTATAGCTGTACAGTATGTCTGTATATACTGTATGCATGTGCATGGGTGTATGTGTACATGTATGGATATGTGTACTTTATGTATGCATGTATGTGTGTTTGTTTTTTTTCCACATTTTTATGCATTATTTTGTGACGTTTATTTTTGATGTTTTGGGTTTTTTTCTGAAACATAATGAAATGTTCTCTATAAATAAGTTTGCCTTGCCTTCACAGATGCAGGCACATTTTGTTTTCGCAAAAAGCCAAGTTTCCCCCTATCTCCTTTCCCCTCTTCCCTCCTTTCCCTTATGATAACTTAAGCTAACCATCACCTCACAGCAGCTTTGGATTTCCTGTTCACACATGAGACATCTTCTTATCTAACTCCCTGCAAGAGAGTGAAACATTTTGGGAATTTAAATGCAACTTTTTAAGACCTTGTTTCACCAACATGATTCCTGTTTAGGCTTGTAGAGTATTTGATAAAAGTATTTGATAAAGGAATTAGGATGGGTCATGTCACAACCAAGTGTTAAGTCCTACATCAGCACATTGTTTGCACACACTGTAATCTCTCTTAAAGTTTGTAATACTGATCATGAAGAGAGAGAAAGGAAGCAAGACTGGCACCAATGTTAATGTAAACACAGATAGATAGATAGATAGATAGATAGATAGATAGATAGATAGATAGATAGATAGATAGATAGATAGATAGAT
>JAUMHL010000027.1:5564324-5579126 GCA_032362345.1 Sandelia bainsii | reverse complement strand
TATCAAACTAATAGGTCTAAAGTTGGCTGGGTCAGTTAGATCTTTATCACCTTTAGGCAAGAGTGTTATTATAGCTTGATTGAAACTGTCAGGTAGCGAACCACATTGGAAAGCCTTGTGATATACTTTAGTTAACATTGGGGCCTGTATGTCTGTAAACCTATGATAAAATTCAGCTGTAAAGCCCTCTATACCCAGTGACTTTCCAGTTTTCATAGCAGTAATAGCTTTCTTAACTTCCGCCTCTGTTATGGGTGCCTCCAGTCTGTCCTTTTCTTCCTGAGGTATTTTTGGTATTGTTATTTTACCGAAAAAGGACTCCAGGTCTTCTGTACTAGCTGTAATTTCAGATGTATAGAGATCCTCATAAAACTGTTTGAACACAGCATTAATATCAGAAGATGACGTCATCAATCTGTCATCCTTTTTAATTGCTGTAATCACACTTACACACACACATACTCTGCCTTCTTGTTATAAATGTCATGAAGGTTAAACTTTAGTTGACAGATTCTACTAAACTTACTCTCATCATAATTTCCTGCCAGTTGTTTTTCCAAATGACTAATCTGTTTTCCAAGGCCTGTATTTTTTCTTTACTTTCTTTCGCCTTTTTGGAACTATATCCCAAACATTTGCCCCTAATGAAGGCCTTTAGGGCATCCCATACGGTAGCCAATCTATCTGTGGTCCCAATATTTACATCTAAAAAAAAATTTATATCATCTTTTAATGTTGCCACGAATTGTTCATCCTGTAATATACTCGGGTTTAATCTCCATCTGCCACGACTATGCTTTTCGACTTGTAAGTCTATTTTTAATTCTACTGGGGCATGGTCTGATACAGCAATTACACCTATTTCACAATACACAAGTAAATCGACACTCAGACCAGATATTAAAAAATAGTCAATTCGGGAATACCTTTTGTGAGAATGTGAATAAAATGTGTATTCCCTTTCCATAGGTTGTATGAGTCTCCAGATATCGACCAACCCAATTTCCTCTTTAAAGATGGCTGCCGCAGATTTATTTTTTGCACTAGAGTTTACACTTATTCCACTCCTATCCACATAGTCATCCGGAACCTGATTAAAATCTCCTCCCAGCACAATCTGGCCTTCAAAATTACCCAGTATCTTAATAAGATTGGGAACAAAATTCGGATCTTCCCTGTTTGGGGCATATATATTGCATAGTATTACTTTCACACCATTTATAATTACTTGAAGACATATTATCCGTCCTTCCGTATCTTTAAACTCTTGCAATAACACAAAATTGAGTTTCTTATTGATAAGTATCATAACTCCACAACTTTTCCTGGACACAGAGTTATGAAACACCTTCCCAACCCAATCCCGTTTCATTTTCAAGGCTTCAGTTTCACTTTCAAAATGCGTTTCTTGTAAAAACGCTATATCTGTGTTATGGGACTTAAGATAACTAAGAATTTTCTTCCTTTTAACTGGTGTACTACAGCCATTAATATTCCACGTCACAATATTAATACCCGGTTTACCCATTACCATCTAATTCTAAGAGCATAGATCGTCTTAAATACCTGAGTCTACTGTACAGTATATAAGCACCTTGGTGCAAATGTAACCACAACACTGATTGTTACCTCACTGTAAACACATTTCCCAAAACAGTGGCAGACATTCGGCCTCTGTGAGCCTCGTTTGGATCGCAGCTACCGAGTTCTTAAGTTCCGATGTGTCAGATTTAATCAGCGTCACATCAGCTGCAACCCCGTTCAGCGTCGCTCCGATCTTGGCAATCTCAGCAAACAAGCCGTTTATATCGCTTTTCCGACCTACTTCTTGGCTATGCTCAACTTCTACTTAACATAGATGAATAATAATATACAAACCTACTGTCTTATGTACTGATCTAAATACATTTACATTACATTTTTTGTATCACACCCATATACAGTAGTCTCTAATATGATCACATCACAGCCAAGCAACTAAAGTGACTGATGGCAAGTTGTCTTGTTCCCCGACAAACTTTAAACTACAAGAACAAATCATAATTTACCACACCAGGGTCAGCAGTTTCTTGTGTGGGTTGTGGTAGTGAAGCCATTACTGGTCAAGCGAACTGACAGGAGAGGAGAGAGAGCAAGACAATTATCTGATTCAACAAAGGTTCTCAGCTAAAGATATCAAGATGCCTCTATCTAGGTATGGTAATATTTTGTTGTAAGTGCTTTTCACAACACCAAATTTGTTAAAGACACTTTTAAGTAAAGGCATTCTCCTAAATCTCTTTTAAACTTTGTTCAAGAACAGCAGGTTTAATTGAAACCGAAGTTTCAGGCAACAGCAACATGCTTTCAGAGGTCATACATGGTTTAAGTATTTAGCCCCAACATGCAGCAAAGCTGTGACACAGCAACAGTCCCACTGTGTTGGAGACTCTTAGTTCACTTGAGGTTTATAGTAGGTATAAAATTGTATAATAGAGTGTATTTAATTAGGTTTTGGGCATTTAGTAGGTTCCATCATGACAATACATTCAGGAACTATAGCAACTGCAAAATGTCACTAATCTAATCTAAAACGTGTGTTGTTGCCTGTATTTTTCTTTTTCCACGTCAGGCAACTATAAAGCTTCAAGACCCAAAGCGCTCTATCATGTACCATTGGAAGTGGTTACAATGCACTTACATGTAGATTATTTAAAAAGAAGACACAGTTAAATTAGTCCTGTCGTATTTTTAATGTAAAGAACATTATAGCAAACATAGAAATATTGGTTATGTTTTCAAAGTAATGACTGGAAATTGTACAGCAGAAAAACTTTAAACTGAGCAGTTATTGGTTAATGAGTCTCTCAGCTTTCTGATGGTGGGGGAGCAGCCTTGCGGACAGCGCTGGCCAGCGCCTGCTGGATGACAGGGTATAGTTTATAGCATCCCTCAATGCAGGTCCGAACTCCAGCTGTCAGAGTCTCTTCAGTTATTTCTCCATCCGACTGCAGCCCAGAAATCTGGTTCAGGCTGGGGAGGAATGCAACAGTCAGACAGCCCTGGTTCTCACTGCTGACAGAGCTGCAGCTGTTCTCCTCCACGTAAGAGGGGTCGACCACATAGGACGCACCATCCTGACGAATGGAGCAGCCAAGCACTAGATCATACATTTCGATCCCTGCATCGGCAAGAGCAAGAGAGGCGCATGTAATGGCATGGGCCAAGACTGACCCGCTGTTCTCAAGAACCACCACGTTGACCTCAATCTGAGAGCGGGGGTATTTGTGGAGGCACACGGCAGGCTGCAGACTCTCATGCAGCATCAAGGAGAGGTCTTTGTCCTGGGCCCCCTGAATCCAGGAGCCTCTCTCTGGGCAGGAAAATGGAGCGAACCGCATATCTGTAGTCAACCTGGACAAACAGAAAGAGTCTTGTAGTCTTCATAAACTCATTTAACAGTACACTCCTCCGCAGAAAATTAACAATACAACACCTCTTGAGGTAATCACAGAGATCTGTCCCATGATGAATGTTTATCATTAATGATAGATAGGTAGGTAAATACATGGCTATAACAGACATATCTATATGCATTCATGCATGTGTCTCGAGTGAATAATGTAGCCAGGACCAGCCATAAAATATTAAGCTCACAAGAACAAGAGGAAGTTTGATCAGGTCAGGGCTTGGAGGGAGATTTTAAATTTGCCTTGGCAATAAATCTGTTATTGATGTATTTAGGTGCAATGAGGTGGATTGTTCCTGCTCCTGTTAGTTGGTGTTATGTTAATCTAAGGTTACATGTTTCAGTGTCTTATTACACATCCTGGGACAATGTCGGAAATAAAGCAAACCCGTTTAATACAATGTGAAGAGCAATAACATAGTCCAATAAAATAAGTTAATAAAAAATCCCACACCTTCCACATTTCATATCGGTTTCATCTTTTCGTTCTGTTTCTCTTGGACCATAAACGCAGCACATCAACTTGGTGTTTCCAGCTTCGATGTACGCGGAGCCTTTAGCCTGGCTCACCAGCCCGCACCGGACAAAAACAGGCCGGACGTCCACTTGATCCCGCCGCCGACCGTCCGCTCGGGGGCCGTGCGCTGGCACAACGGCAGGTGGTTTACTCAAATACAAAGACGGACTATTGGACACCTCTGGACCGCGTACTCGTTTGGTATCAGTCGGCATGGTGCGGTCCAGTGAACTGAACTAGGCAGCAACAGGCAGCAGCGTGTGAACCGGTGCAGCACGAAACTTGTCCCCCGGAAACACAGCTGGCACATAAATGATTCCCCCAATGCGTGGCAGTCAGCTGGCAGTCCTGCAGTAAATCCTCTTTCCTTAAAGGTTACACTCTTTAGTTTTTTTTTTACTACAGAGTTTTATGTTCAGCCTTTAGAGGCGTGAGTCTGTGTTTTTGATTCAGTCAACAATTTTGGAGGCTGTTGTTTGAGCTGCCGTTGGACTATAATAATATGAAGAGAGGAGCAGTGTGAGTGTAATAAAGAACCTAAACACCCACCTTATAACTAGCTATAACCACTAAACCTTTCACACGAACATTTTATATAAGAATCTTTGCACAAAGATCTTTTTTTTTATCCAGCAAAGCAATAATGACAAAACTGTCATTTTCATTGCATCAGCCAAGCCGGTCAGTTTGTACCACTGCTGTGGCGGGCTCGGCTAAGATTGACAACTGGCTTGGCCAATAGCATTAAAGATTGGCTGACGTATCGCCTGAGTTGGACCAATGGACGGCTTCCGTGGGCGTGTTCAGTGGCTCTCGCTTTTCCTTCTGGTCGAGCGGCGTGGGCTTAAGCAGTGTGTTTGAGGAGCTGTACTGATTCATTCTGCGAGAATAGACACTTCTGTGAGTATTATCATTTGTTCGCGTGTTGTTTAAATAAATAACATTTACAATTCCATTCAGTAAAGTAGGTTTTGTGTCAGAATTTAGTGCTGAAGTCCCTTTCCTCGGGCTGAACATAGGCTAACATTTAGCTTGCTAACGTCAGCTTGACAAGCTAGTGTCTGCACAACAGCAGTTTACAGCTAGAAGAGGAACTACAAATACTGCAGTATGATCTTGTGTTCAAGAGCTGTTTGAGAGGAATGATATTGACTGACACTATTATATGACATTAATCTTTGTACCGTTGTATACACCTGTGGTGTAAACTTGGCATATTAGAGCTGACTTCAGACAAACAAAGGAAATGAACCCTCTGAGACTTAATGTTACACCTGCGAATATTTTAATTTAGTGTGTATTCATAAGCACAAACAGTTCACCCAGTTGTAAAACTCATCAGGCTCATCAGACGTGTAGTTTGGCTCCGTTGACATAAAGATGTACTGAATACAGAGGCTGTGAATTATGTCCCATAATTCCACAGTGTGTTATCTCTGCTGTCTCTGTTATATCTGTGTCTATTATATATTATATCTATATGTTTTCAGTAATACAAACAGAAAAAACCCCTCACATTTTGGAATCTAGCAAAGAACCGTTAATGTTTCACATTTTACCTGATAAGTTAGATTAGGTTAAATTATTAATTACAGTATCACAATTGTTCCCTGTCCATTTTTTCTGTCATGGCTGTCCATTCAGGCCTCCCCACACACTTCATACTGGGTGTTAAAAACTACTGAAGCTCTTCTTGTCCTGATTGGGTGACCTGAAATAATCTGTAAGCTGGACATACAGCAGTAATGTGACAATGCATTTTTGTCCCACATTCAGTATACACATTCAAGGTATATTGATAGCAGTGTGTGTGATGCAGTATTTCAATAAAGCAATCCTGTTGATTTATTGACAGAAATTCCCTCAATGACCCTGAATGGCTAGTGTTTAAATTATACTAGTGATCCTGCATCAAACAAAAGCATTTGCTGAGCTGTACTTTTTCCTCATGGTGTTTCTGTACTATATATGGCCCATTTAGAAGGAGTGAGTAGAATCACAAAAGACCTTTGGGCAAATTATTGACTTAAGCTAGAATAGCTGTATGACTGGTAGAGCCCAAATCTTTGTAGTCAGACACAGATTTAGGCAGTAGGAGTAGTGAGAACCTGTCTGCAGACCTTCTCCTTCATTGTAACTGAGGTGAAAGGATATCGATTTAGCTGGGTTTTTAGAAAGTGCACTGATAAACAAATAAAAAATGAGACCACAGAAAAGGCACAGATGTTGCTTTGAGTGAAAGGAGTTTCAATATTCCAAACATAGTAACTCTTCTGAAAAGTAGTTTTAAATCAGACCAAATTATGTGTCTTCCTTTGTTGCCCTACAACTTGGCCCAGCTGCTGTGAGCTTTAGGGGACCATGCTTCCATCACAAACTACCCTGCACATTTGTGTGCACTGTCCAGTGATGTGCAGGTGTACTCTTGGACCATGAGACATCTCAGTTCAGTGTGTTTACTGGTGCAACCCAAAACGGAGACGTTATTTTTTTAACTACCACCACTTTTTGAAGTTATTATCCATTATTTATCAGCTGATAAAGATCCACTGGTATTAGCAGCCTCTGTGGTGCCTGCGCCCCATTCAGGTATCCTTGCCACTACATAGCAAGTTGCATGAAAGTACAGCTAAAGGCTATCTGTAATTACTTGTAACCACAGTTGACCAATCACTGGTGCTGCACACGTTCAGAGATGAAACTGGAATAAAATTGTTAGGTTACTCTTGTCTCATGCTCATTACCATACCACCGTATTTTCATATACATAAAGCTCACAGTCACGGACTGAACAATAAAAAGTGTCTGTTACTGTGTCTATCTAAATGCGTGATGGTTACAGTATTTCTGTGTTTTTGTTCAGAGAGCTGATTCAGAATGGACTCCTCTTTGAGTGCAGCTCAAATCCGTGAGAAGTTCATTGACTTCTTCAGACGCTATGAGCACCAGTATGTCCATTCATCATCCACCATACCACTGGATGACCCAACGCTGCTTTTTGCCAATGCTGGCATGAACCAGGTACTCAGTCCATTCTTCCCCGTATCTTTCCCACATATATGTGCCTCTGTCCTTCAGGCTGGATCTTTGACCCACCAGTTTGAAATGTTTGACTTAGTTCTAAAACTAAGAGTTTATTTAAATGTTTTTCTAAGAAACTTTTGTATCCCTTCCTTCTAGTTCAAGCCCATCTTTCTCAACACCATCGATCCATCCCACCCTATGGCCAGATTGCGCCGTGCTGCCAACACTCAGAAGTGTATCCGTGCAGGAGGCAAACACAACGACCTGGACGATGTGGGTAAAGATGTCTACCACCACACCTTCTTTGAGATGCTGGGGTCCTGGTCCTTTGGGGACTATTTTAAGGTATTATACTGTCATCCTTTCCAACTTTGTTTTTTGTCATTTTACATTTAGGACTTGATACAGAGTATTACCTGTGTTGAAAACTTTAGGCCTCAGAAATGGTGTGATAGGTGTGCGTGAACTTGTATGGTTGTCTTTGTGAGGACTTTGCAGGCTTTGGGAGTGAGGACATTTGATCCACTTTGTTTCTATCTACCATCCTTGTTGTCCTCTGTCTTCTCTCATTCTTCCCTTTGCTCACACTGGATCTCCACCTCCTTCTGCAGCACCTAGCATGTGAAATGGCCTTGGAGCTACTGACCCAGGAGTTTGGTATCTTCATAGACCGTCTCTATGTCACGTACTTCGGGGGTAATGAAGAAGCAGGCCTGGAGGCTGACCTGGAGTGCAAACAGATCTGGATGGACTTAGGGTGAGTCTAGCTGGGAGAGAGATATATTGGTAAAAACATAAAATGAAACCATTTGGTTTGGGCCTTCTTTAAGTAACTTTTAAATAATAATTGTCTATTATGAATTATTATTGCTGCCTCGACAAATTATTTACACTTCTTTATAGATCTTGCATTGTATCTCTGCATGAGTGCTGCAAAACTGCTACTGTTAATGATTGCACAACATTGTAATTGCATAATGTCGTGTGATCATTCCTTGGGGAGCTGCCTTTCTTCTCCTCCCCCAGTCCCTTTGAGTCTCTACACTACATTCAGCAACAGCTTAGAAGATTCTCTCTTTCAGTTTCTGTACCTCCTTTTCTCTAATGATGTCTCACTGTTTATTTATTATTTATCATTTTATTCCACAATACATGAAACATTTTTCTCCTTGGTGTTTGAAAATTGCATCAGTTTATCATTTATTTAATTTTAAACTGTTTAATTGGCATTATTCTCACTTTATTCCTTTCTTTTTATGATCTTTCCATCTCTTATTTTTAAAAATGCTGTTGTCTTCATCCTCATTCTATTGGCTTTTCTTTCCTCAAAGATGAGTAAATATACTTGTTAACGACAGCAGCATGTTTTACTTCCCTTAACTTAGATAAAACACATTAAGTCCAATAAAAACAGCTCCAACATTCATTAAATGGTTAGTGGGTAGATGTTCATCATCATTTGTTTTGCTCATAGAGGGTAGACTTTTATACTTTTACCTCTGCCCACTGATTAAATTAAATCCTGTCTCTGTGTTTTCTGTTTCTTTCAGGGTGGATGAGGCTCGCATTCTGCCAGGAAGTATGAAAGATAACTTCTGGGAGATGGGAGACACTGGTCCCTGCGGTCCCTGCAGTGAGATCCACTTTGACCGCATTGGAGGGAGGGACGCCTCTCACCTGGTGAACATGGATGATCCAAATGTCCTGGAGATCTGGAACCTGGTGTTCATCCAGTTCAACAGGTAAAGGTCTTGCACTCAGATACACAGGGTACGTTAACCAAGGCGTTCATAAACACTCTGACAGTATTGAATTATATTTTTACAATTTAAGCATATAAAGTGTCTTACAGTCTTATTTTAGATTTATGAATAGTCATACGTTTGGAGAAGATGTTGCAGTGGCCGCAAAAAGAAGAAAAGTATGTGTCGTGTTTATTGCACTATCCTGGTTAAAGTAATCGACTGTGTCTGGGTGAAATGTCCAAACAGGATAAATCTGTGCTGTCGCACATCTCCAGTAAATTGGCAGCTATTCGAATAATATTTTAGAGAACTTGTGAAGACGTTTCTCAAGATTTTCAGAATTTCTACAAACCAAACAATCAGATAATGAAGATAATAATCAGCAGATTAGTTTGCGATGAAAATAATAAATATAAAAGATGTTGAATTCAATAATAAATTTAAATTAAACAGGTTCAAGCTCATGATTTCAAGGCAGTTTTTTTTCCATGGTCATCTCTGTCCAACAAATACGTAACAGATACCATACACAAAACTTCAGTCATATCTGTCTGTTTGACTTGAGGCTAGCAACCAGTTCAGTGGGTTATAAAAAACAATAATGACAGCAGCACTCCTAAATATGAACCAACCACAAATTAGGATCATGATGGGTGATGATGGAATTTGGTGACACCTTTTTCTCTTTAGTTTCTTTTATTGTTAATGGGGTGAAAAATGTGCAGTTTTCATGCTGTTTACAAGTTATCTGTTGTGCATTTTAAATGGTATCACTATGTTTATTGTAAACAGTTTGTTGTAAAATCTGATATCTTGGTCAACTCTTAATCTCGTCTCCATTATTAAATTTTTTTTTTTGTTGAAAGATTATTTAAAATATTTATGAAGTGAATCCATGTTTGTAACTTTTATTCCTGTTCCACTGTTTTCAGAGAGTCTGAGACGGAGCTGAAGCCGCTGCCTAAGAAGAGTATTGATACAGGCATGGGTCTGGAGCGATTGGTGTCTGTACTGCAGAACAAAATGTCCAACTACGACACTGACCTCTTCCTGCCATATTTTGAAGCAATTCAGAAGGTACTGAAATCTCAGATACACATTACTTAAAGCTTACGTGACTTTAAAATGTGTTGGGTAGGAAGCAGCTGATTTATTGGTACTCAAAGTCAGAAACAAGAGATACCTTCACCATCTGTCTTTTAAGTCTAAATTTGGTTTTGCCCAAGGATCTGATAATATTAATAAGAGGATATGGCTAATTTCTGGTTTCCATTAGAGAATTAGGATTTTTTAAAACTTTGGTTATTATTCAACATTTTTGTACTGTACAGTGTGGTTTTTCTATTCAGTGGTGTGTTTGTGTGCTGTATGTGCAAAAAAGCAATGCTTGTGTGAAAGAAAATGATCACAATATTATTTTATTACGGTATCATGTTCATCAAAGACAGTGGATTTATATACGTGTATTTCTGAAAAATGTTGGCATCCACTGATCTAATACAAAGTTTATGTTTGTTTCAGGGTACAGGTGCTCGACCTTACACTGGTAAAGTAGGTGCTGAGGATGCTGATGGCATTGACATGGCCTACCGTGTCCTTGCTGACCACGCCCGCACCATCACCATCGCCTTATCAGACGGCGGCCGGCCTGACAACACAGGAAGAGGGTAAGACATAAACTTTTCAGAGTGAAAAGAGCGGGGTGCTTATAAAGCTGCAAAACATGTCAGAACAGTGTAGTATGTGTTCATGACAGTTGTTCCCTGCTGTTTTGAGTTTATGAATTTAAAAATGTCATATGTACTTGACTAGTGTATTAGTTCTTGACGATTCCTGAAGATACCATGCAGGTAAAATTCTGCTGACAAAAGCACCTCAACACAGTGTAGCTATGAATGCAGTGTTTTGTTGTACATCTTTGTAATATTTTGTTCCCATTGTGTTTAGGTACGTGTTGAGGAGGATCTTGCGTCGTGCAGTCCGTTATTCCCATGAAAAGCTGGGAGCTCAGAAGGGCTTTTTTGCTTCTCTGGTGGATGTGGTTGTCGATTCCCTGGTGAGATTGTCTTTCATCATGTTTAATACCTGTGTACTGTCTTAATTGGTTTTATTAAGATTAAATTATGTTTAAAAGTTCTGTGTCTTTGAATAAGACTATTTTTTTCTGGCCTTAGTCTTCACTTGGTGTATTTTTGTGGACTCAGCTGTGTTTATTATAAAGTGGGGAGGTATTGACAGCCCAATGTATATTTATGTGCAGTAGGACTAAGCACTAACACTTTATTGTTTTACAGTTTTCTGTTGTCTGAATGAATAATTTTAAGCAAAATGTATTTAAAGGCTACCAAAATTAAATGGTTTTGTTTACGTTTCCATTTCCAGCCTAATGTGGTTCTGCTGCAGAAAGAATATTTAGTTTTCTTTGTTGTGGTCTTTTAAAAAGATCTTAAAGATTTAATTGACTTAAGAAGTGTGCAGATGGCCTGTATTCTGTTTTATTCCCCATAAAATGGTGCATATTGGAGCTTTTATCCCTTTTTTTTACACAATCAGTAACCTCTCACATCCAGTTAATGACTGATGCTTTAAGTGATTAGTTCCGGTTTTCTTTGTTTTACTATCTTCTCTTTTCTCGGATCTCATGTCTCGACTCCATCTCCCTTTCACTCCATCTTTGGTCCCCATCCTCTTTTGCCCTCATTGTCCAGGGTGACGCATTCCCAGAATTGAAGAAAGACCCAGAAATGGTAAAGGACATTATAAATGAAGAGGAGGCGCAGTTCCTCAAAACCCTCAGCAGAGGACGCCGTATCCTCGACAGGAAGATCATGAGCCTGGGAGACAGCAAGACCATCCCAGGTGAGACACACTTAATGAGAAGTGTGTAGAAGTTACATGTTTTATGCTGATGAGTTTGGTGGAAAGAGCTTGAATGTATTTTTAGGTATCACCACTCATATCAGTTTATCTGTTGACTCTTTCCCTAGTCACTACTTCCCTAAGTGAATCAGGATGTGTTTGTTGGCATTATGGATCTCGCTCTCTCCTCCTCAGATCTGTCTTACACAATATTTGAAAGTACTCTGCCTGCCTAAAGTACTTTAAGTTCAAATCCCCATAGCCAAAGTGTCACACCATGACTTCAAATGACACAACCAGCTCCGGGGCTGAGTACACTTGACAGATTGTCAGACTATCTCAGGCTCATTATTTTAATTGTTCTTTCTCCCAAGGGAGACGGCATCATTTGTGCACTCAGCCATGAGACACTATAAATGCCAAAATACAGGACTAACAGTGTCATTAAACGAAAAAGACCCAAAACTTTTTCTTCCTCAAAATGATGACTTCATTGTACTGGACGAATGACATTTGGTTCAAAGAGACGCGTCCTCTACATATCAAGCATCTTTCTCTCTCCCTGTTTATGTCCAGGTGACACAGCATGGTTGTTGTATGACACATACGGGTTCCCTCTGGACCTGACGTCCCTTATCGCAGAGGAGAAAGGCATGGCGGTGGACATGGCTGCCTTTGAAGAGGAGAAGAAGGCAGCACAGGTGAGGAGATGAAAGTGAATGAAACATTCTGATATTCACTGGCTGTTCTGTGAGGTGAAACTACTGAGCAGTGTTTTGTGTCCTCTCCCAGGGGCACACTATTTTAACTTGTGTCAGCGTTCTCCAGTATTGCACTATAAGTCAGAATCAGGAGTCATGCACCTGCTGTTTAAATAAACCCCCATTTACTTTATAGCCCTGTGCTAATCCCTCGTAGTTTGATTGATTTCTTTTCTATAATACTGCAGCCTCAGACTGCTGTCAAACCACTGTTCAACACAGAACTACACAGAACAGAACTGTCTCTGTACTTACTGGCACTGCAGTTCTGATCCCTGCCAGATGAGGGAGTTTATTCACTGTACCTTAATATTTCCTCCTTATCCTTACACCATTTTATCAGGTTCCCCTGTTCATCTACTGTATTTAATACATAGTTTAGGAAGCTTGTAATGGTGGTAGGTTGAATAAGACCAGAAATTAATGGATCCTTTGTGTTATAACTAGTGACAACATCTGTGTGTGTGTGTATAGTTAAAGTCCCAGGGTAAGGGTGCTGGAGATGAGGACCACATCATGTTGGACATCTACGCCATTGAAGAGCTGAGAAACAAGAACATACCTGCCACAGATGACTCTCCCAAATATAAATACACTTCAGATGAAAACGGCAGCTATGGTTCGTGAGAAACATTTTCACCAATACTGTAGAACTCAAGTCTGTGGGTTGTCCATGATTTTAGGATGTTAAGGTGTGTTGTGTGTTTATGTGTAGAGTTTCAGCAGGCCTCAGCCACAGTGCTGGCCCTTCGCCGTGACCGCGCCTTCTGTGATGAAGTGACCACGGGTCAGGAGTGTGGTGTGCTGCTGGACCAGACGTCCTTCTACGCTGAGCAGGGTGGACAGACGTTTGATGAAGGATACATGCTTCGAGAGGACGACAACGCAGAGGATGTAAGTGTAACTAAATGAATTGATAACGTTGTTGAGAACCAAAAGTGGATGTTTGTGCTTCTCAGTGGTTTGCAAAGAGGCCTGAGATGTTAAAAAGACTTAATTATAACCATTGGTGCATTAATGTTTTCCTCCCAATTAAAAAGAAAATCTAAAGCTAAAATGAAATCGCCTTTCATTAAGAGAGATGACAGAGACTCAGTTCATGTGAAACCAACAACAACAACATATTTAACCATGAGGGGACTGTTATTTGTTCTTTTTTGGCAGAGGATGGAGTTCACAGTTAAGAATACACAGGTTAGAGGAGGTTATGTTCTTCATGTTGGAACCGTCTATGGAACGCTGAAGGTTGGAGACCGCGTCACCTTACATGTAGATGAGGTGAGAGCATCCAAAATATTTGACTAGTTTGTTTAACTGTACATGATATAGTTCCGTTCATTAGCGAAATGATATGTTCCGTTTATTATTTCTGTATATAAAATTGTTTGTCAGCAAATATCCATCAATAAAATCGAATATTCTCTTTCCAGGCACGTCGTAGGCCCATCATGAGCAACCACACTGCCACACATATCCTCAACTTTGCCCTGCGGTCAGTTTTAGGGGAAGCAGATCAGAGGGGCTCTCTGGTTGCTCCTGACCGTCTGCGCTTTGACTTCACTGCTAAAGGTGCCCTGACCACAGAGCAGGTCCACAAGGCAGAGGATGTTGCTTGTGCCATGATAAAAGATGCTAAGGTTAGTGTTGTAATACACATGAAAACATGAAATATTAGTGTCTCCCCCTAGAAAGATAATGGAGGGAACCAAACTTTCATGTGGTTTTGCCTTTGCTGCAACTATTTTTACATCACTGTGATAATACTGAATAATAACTCACATGTAAACTGTGACCGGACAGTGCTTTTCCTTCCATACTATGCGTTCTCCAGCCGGTGTATGCCATGGAAACCCCCCTAGCAGAAGCCAAGGCCATTCAGGGTCTGCGTGCTGTGTTTGATGAGACCTACCCTGACCCAGTCCGAGTCGTGTCTGTCGGTATCCCCGTTCAGGAACTGCTGGATGACCCCAGCAGTGCTGCTGGTTCCCTCACCTCTATTGAGTTTTGTGGTGGAACGTGAGTATGATGTTTAATTTCTTCTCCCATGCATTTTTGCTCATTTGTGCAGTGAGAAACCTGCCAGTCCATAATATTGCACCACCTGGTGATGTTAATATTTTGGTGGACATTGATCAGCATAGGCACTGTGCGATGCAATGTGTTCCCACACTTTTAATCATGACCAGCATTAATTTTTTTTTGTCCACTTAACTTATGATTGCACTGCAACAGCAAAATCCACATGTAGATGGTATTCATCAAGTCAAAGTTGGCTAGTGACCACAAATTTATGTGACCACCTCACACCTGCCTTTAATAGGCTCGTTAAGTGAAACAAAGGCAGGGGGGGGGTGTGGGTAGATGTAACAGCCACACCCCTGGAAACTCCTCCTGCCCCCATTAAGTGGGTCGTTAAGTGTGGCCAACCTGGTGGAGGTGTGAATTGGG
>JAUMHL010000027.1:5528000-5559266 GCA_032362345.1 Sandelia bainsii | reverse complement strand
GCCGTTCACTTCAAGACAAAAATGATCTACTGGATCAAACTTTCTCTCACACATGTGAGATGGCTGTAAAAACACATTTTTACCTGATCATCATTTAAAAACAATACAAAATACAGTACAATAAAATAGTACTGTAATATTACTACTTTACTACCTGCAAAGCTTCACGTAAATTTTATTTCTGTACCATATGACGGACTCTCCACACAGAGGGAGCGGAGCTTTCTCTGAGGGCCCTTGTGATAAAGTCATTTTAAAATTCGCAAGTGTAAAACAGGTTATGTTTCACTCACTAATCGTCCCTCCTCAGCCTGCTGCCATTCACTGTAGTCTGTGTGTGTGTGTGCGTGTACCAGAACAAAATAATCTGAACTGGTTAATAAACTTTGTACATATCACGGTCCGTTTAACACCTGCCAACCACTTTTTCCTTGTCGGTGTTTATGTCCTGCTCAACACACAGCAAACTGAGGTGTTAAAATCTGGCCTCATCCACGCACGAACGCAAGTAGCTCCTAATGAGCCACTGGCGGCATAAACTCCGGCACTGCTCATGGGGATGTTTTTGTCGATTCTTTGGAGGATGGTCAGATGTGGGTATGCTCGATCCATGTCGTTGGCAGTGAGGAATGACCCAAGTCTCCGAACATAAGGCCATCCACCGCATCCTCAGGTTTAGAGATGTCTGAGTAGAAACGTGCGAGTTGAACAGTTTGGCCATTCCTTTGAAATCTGAACATAGATTTCATCTTGGGCGTTCTCACTGAAATGCCTCTTCCTCTTGCGCACTCTCTGAGGTCCACGGCAGTGTTGACATCTGGTGATTTTTTTGCCAAGTTTTGACAGCAGGCCATCAGCTCCAGAGGCAGCCTGAGCTGTGCCCTTGGTAAGGTGTAGAGCTTTAAGAATTGCCCGAGTTTCCCCACCTGAGGCCATGTTAGACTGCTGAGCTGTTGGAGAAATCGTTACAGCAATCCTTCAGTTCACGCTGACATGGACCGTGCTCAATCACAGCAAGGGTCACTTCGGTGATCAGAGGCCGGTTTTGAATTGATCGGTTAGGCACTCCTCGTGATAAAAACGTTAGTGAGGTTAAAGTTATAACGTTATATCTCAGGTCCTGCGCTCCGACTGTTGCTGGTGCCGGTGTTTTCAGTACAGGTAAAGCTGTCTCCCACCTCATCAGATCTCAGCCAGTTGTCTCTCTGGTGCTGCTGGTGGTAGATTTCATATCATGGTGTGCCTTTCTGGTCTTGATCTGCTAACCTTGCCGTTAGCCACTGTGAGGCTAGTGCTAGCCAAACCTTAGGCTGACAGACATTACTTTTATCCGTTAACCGTTTATCCATGATTTTCGCTGTGTTTTTAAGAGGAGCAGAATTACAAGTAAGATGTAAGAGAAGCGCAGGACGATATAAACATTTCCTTCTCTCTTTCTCCTTGTGTTTTAACTCACCAAATTTGTAGTTTCTCTCTATTTTCCCGCCTAACGGTTAACTCAACACATCGGCAACAGCAAACAAAATCAAAACGAGGCTTACTACGTCATAAAACGTTAATCCCATGATGCATTGTGCTAGACTTGGTAGTATTTTAAATTTATAGTTTTATTTCCATATCCTGGAAACTGTGTTATTTTCATAATTTCTCACCTCATGAGATTATATGGAACAATTCCAATATTACAGTTAATTGTAAGAGTCTGTATATTAAAAAAAAGGGTTAAGAGGGGCATAATCTATGTCATATCCTTGTTCGATAATAACGGTAATATGCTGGAGCATGAAGACTTTTTGAGAGTTAGTTTCTTTACAATAAAATATAAAGAATTAGCTTTTCCAACAGGATCTACCTCCAAAGGAATAATTTAATTAATGAAATGTCATTTTGGTTATCACAATATTGCTACACAAGAGCCCAGTTTAAATACTAGGAATATAAACTGTATAAATATAAAATGTACAAACAAGCATAGAAGAAAAGAGCTCTAAAGTCATATAAAATTACACCAAAAGGAAACGTCTTTTTAATTTTGAAGTGTGCATAAGTATTATGACATATGAACTGAACCAGCATTTTGTTGGATGTATGTCTGTTTGAAAGTTATAATAAGAAAGTGACAGTGGGTCCTGTCACACTTGAAACAGGGCTGAATAAAAACCTAAATAAATAAATAAAGCTGATTTAAAGGAAAAAATTAATTAAATTGGAAATTAATACAAACTCAATTTGTACAAAACTAAAACAAACAAACAAAAAGTGATCAGAATAATTTCAGCCACTGGGTAGGTGGTGGTTGTTGCTTGTTGTCCACAAGTGTATGGATTACATTTTTGAATTGTTGCGCTAAAAGAGAATTTATTTATTCATAAGTTGCTAAAATAATGAAGTCAGAGAAAGATCTTCTTATGTTATAAAGAATGTCAGCGCCAGTAGGGTAGAAATGAGTTGAATAACTTAATATCATGAAGATATTTTATTTATTCAGTTTTTGAGATTTTATGAAGAAATCTCATGTCTGACTCTGAAAACTATACAAGTACCTCTCGATGTGAAGTAAATGGAGTAAAAAGTACTAAACTTTTTTCTTTTGAAATGTAATCCACATATAATGGAAGTAATCAGCTATAGTATATGCATGTAAAAACTTCACTTAAATACAATACTCATTATACTGGTGCAAACTTGGAGTTATTTTTTATAATTTTATTTTCTGACTTTTCTGCATCTTACAAACACAAAAAATATTACAAATACAAAAAAAAGCATGATTCAAAACAACACTCATGTTTAATGAAGCTTTATTTTGTACAATGGCATAAGATACAAAGAGTCTGATCACATATACAGATGTTCCAGTGTAGTAAATACATGTGTATTGCCCTGTCCAAAAGATAGTCCTATACTGAAGAATGAGACGTTAAAGCCAGGACTAGACGATGGCAAACCCAGACAGCAGGAAACCACCCACATGGAAAGATTCCACTTATCCAAACTGAGATAAACTCTGAATTATCTGGACTACTGTTTTTCCCACAGTATCTGTTTAATATCAGCCACCTGCAAATGTTAGATGTATTCACCAAGCAGCCTGTGATCCTACTTGATAAGTGCAGTATTACTGTATGTGTTAGTGATTGTAGAGTACTAGCAGAGCAGCTGACAGAGGTATGAGTGTCACGGTCCACAGAGACAATCTGATATGTGCAGGCTGCAGCTCAGTGACTGCTGCTAAAGAGCTGTTTCTGTTCAATGCAGACCGGTGAAGTGATGAGGAGAGAGCTGCCTGGGGCTGTTCTCCCCTCAGCCTCAAACGCCACAGCATGCTGGCAACAGTCGCAGGTGAAGTCACGATGCTAACAGCCTGGAGGGTTTTGATCATGATGTATTTGTTCATTGAGGCTCTTTCTCTAGCAGTCAGTGAAATGTCTGTCCCTGCTGCTGCAGAAATCTATTCTCCGTTACGACACTGGGCTTTCACCATAGCAACATGAAAGAAACAGCTTGAGGAGATATTAGTGATGTTAAAAAGTGTTTTCAAGCCTCAAGAGCTGCAGTTTCCTCTTCACTGGCTCAGATTATCTTTTGTTACAGCTGGAGACGCTCCCTACAGTGCTTTCCCCGTGCCAGACAACACAAATTGATCCGATTCTGTGTTAAATCGAGCTCAGTAATGAGGTTCTAAGTAATATTTTTTAAGTACTAAAGTCTGAAGTGCTGCAGCTACACAAGAAGCTACCACATTTGTCCTTTAAACTTCAATTAAAGACACAGTTTGACAGTATGAGAAATATGATTTTTCACTTTCTTGTTGAGAGTTGTTTTCACTCTGATCTACTAAATGTGAAACTGTAGTCAGGAGACTGTTAGCTTAAATTGAAACAGCTAGCTCTGTCTAAAGCTAACTACTAACCTACAAAGGCTGTTAAAGTCACTATTTAACACGTTATATTTAGTTTGTTTAATACATCTGTTAAAAGTTTCATTCCTAGGTACAGTTACAGTAACTTTAGACAGAACAAAACTAGCTGCTTGTGTCTGATTCTAGCCTTTATGCTAAGCTATGCTAACTGTCTGTTGGTGATAAGTAGGCCTAATAATATGAATGGGCGTGGTGTCAATCTACTGATCTTACTCTCAAAAATGTAATAATAAATGTGAATGAACAATTCCCAAAATGTCAAACTATTCCCTTAAATACAGATGCATGTAAGGGTTTGAAATGCTACCATATTCTCCTTCTGACATACAAGCATCAGTGTCCACTTTTTCCTAGGTGAACAGGTGTATGTTTCTGTTTCACTGAATAATAATTGCCCCATTAAAAAAAAATTACATTTAATCTTCATGCAGCTTTTCATGCCTCTTTTTAAACCCAGGAACATGGAAATTGTGGTAAATGTCAGGTGTTTGTCTGATTCTTTGTGCAGACATACAAGGCTCAATAACATGTTTTCAGGTGATGTAACTGGGAAATATTTGTAGTTTTACTGAAAGGTGTTTCAGTGTGAGATAAAACAATGTAAAAATAGTTCTGCATATGAGAGAAATCTGAATTTCATTGTTATTAAAGCAGAACAAAAATGATTTTAGTGTTTTGGGGCAAGAAACTGTGGAAATTAAATTTTGATTACTGTTATTCTCTGGTTAATCACCGGAGTCGCACATTCACATTTTACCTGATAAAACATGTTGTTGCCATGTTGACATCTGTCTGTCACCTGTTGTGAAAGAAAATCACAGTGAAGGATCATATTTCCTAAAATGCTCTCAACTGATGCAGCTCTTTATTTCTTGATTAATGTTCATTAACACAGCCACGACAGAAAAATTGCCTGAAAACTGGTACTTCTTCAAGGTTTTTTTTAAGAATCAACTCTGGAGAAAGTGAAAAAAAACCCAGTGCATTGGGTCAGCGACAGGAGAAAAGACCTACTTTAGGTTATAAATGCTACAGGGAACACTCAGATCTGTGTCATGTATTGTAGGCAGAAAAAAAGTCCACTTTAATTTAGGTTAGCACGGAGGGAGAGGGATAACCCCGCTTCTCTCACTATCTGATCACAATGTTCTGGTCTACAACTGTGACAAATTGAAGAAGCTGATAACAGTTCCTATACTGGAACAGGGTCTCGGCTGTTTCAGGGCACAAGAGAATCTTGTGTGGAGAAGCATTAATAAAATAGGACCTCTGAGCTGACACCTCAGAAAGATAGGACAGGTACCTGCAACACTGTGGGCCTGGATCCAGCAGACGACCATCTATGTCTGCCATCTTTCTTCCAATCCCTTACTGTCTAAAAGATGTGGAGAAATGCCTCAAAAGCATCTACAGTATATTTAATGTGTTCAGAACAGTAGCAAACCGCTTCATATGAATTCACAGCAAGTCACACTGCGAGTAACGAGTTTCTTTTAACCTACAGCGGTCTTTAAAAAAACAATGTCAGTGTACAAAGCAGTAAGAAGTGAGAGAGAGGGAGGCGTCTGTGACCCGAGCAGAAGGCAGAGTGAGTGTTTTCATGTAGGTGTGTGTCTGTGTGTGTGTATACAGCTCAGAAGGCACAGCTCTCAGCCAGAAGACGTGTACGTGCGAGAGACTCAAAAAATGCCAAGGTAGCAGGTGTGTGTTGCCTATGGAGCAGCTGAAGGCGAGAGGCGTCCAGCAGCAGGACAAGGCACGAAAGCATGAATATATATGTGTGTGTGTGTGTGACAGAAAGAGAGAGAAAACGCAAACAATATGTAAGGATTCAGCCACAATGACTCTTAAAATGAGCCTAGCTCAACACTCAAGCATCCTATAATGTCATGTGCAAATTAGGAGTAAAACATTGCAAGCATAAAGTACAATGGTAATACATGAGTCACATGTCGCTACACTATGTCATCCAAAGATAATCCAATAGTACACTTACAGAAATGACAAAAGCACAGTTCTTCTCATCGTCTGCTGGGGGCAGTGTGACACCTGTATGACACTACTCTTCTGTGTGCCTCACAGCTTTTTCTTCAAAAGTTTTGGTTAAGCTACATGTTATAACACATCATAAGAATAAGCCTTGTGATGTCACATGGTTAAATCCCTTAACGTTTAACATCAGACTCAACAACACAGCCTCTATTCACTAATTTCACCATCTTTCTGACCATTTTAGAGATGGCAGGTTTTTCTTAGCTTTCTATATATAACAGATTATGAGTCACTAAAACAATACACCTACTGTTTCTGAGAAAAGAAATTCTATGGTTTTAGTTTGGGAAATAAATCTATATGAATGGCATTAAACTTGTGCCTCTGCATTCACTGTATGAAAATGCTTCTTGTTGAAAGACTCCTCCAGATTACATAATCTGAACTGGAAAACTTCTATGGATTACGTCATCTGGTGGAGTTTATCAGTTCACATGGTGTCATCTGATTGCTCATTGTACAGAGGTTGTAGTCTTGGCCGACCTGATGTCCCCCAAATGACATAATGTGAACCGATGTCACCTGGAGGAGCTGAAGTGTAACAGCAGTCATATACTGTACATGTACTTTGCAAACTACAACTATAAGGAAGCAAGTTGGAAATCAGTAAAGTTACCCTTTAAAGATTCTGAAAACATGTTTTCTGAATCAGCTCCTTATTGCAGTGACGGGATCCTACACAAGAACACAAATGTCTTTCAAAGTTAAAACAGTAGTGTGTATTTCAATTAACCTATTTTTCTGTGTAAGGGAAGTCAAAATATTATTGTACTTTCTGAGTCTTATTCAGTCAGTTACCTCTCTATATTTTCCCGACCTGCATAGGAACCCCAAGTCCTTTTCATTATCAGATACCAGCTGCTTCTTGATAAACACATCCCCATCATGCCATCTTTAGATGGATTTACAGCCTCAGCTCAAAGCAAATGCTTTTATTTTCCTTTCTCTCTGTGGCATAAACACAAACTGTTTTCCACTGATGTCTCGGATATTAGTTTGTGTGTCCATGTTGTACATGTAACATGTAAATAACTAACAATGTGGATTATTAGATGATACCAAATTAGGATAAAAACATTAATGTGCCACCTGTATGGAAATATATTCTAATATTAGCCAACAGTATAAATGCACCAAAAGTGTAAACTTAAACATAAAAAACAGGCAACACTTCAGATTACAGTCCACAATGTACGGTGTAATTAAACTGAAGTTACAGGGTACCTTTTTTGTAAGGATGCTGTACCCACGCACCAGTAGTTTGGGAGAAAATTTGTCAGAACTCATAACTACAGGGGCCTATTATATTATTACCAGAAGAACTTGAAATCTCTGTGGAAGATAGCTGAATAAGTTTTAAAGATGATGACTTTATTTCCACATATAGGCTACTTACTAACATCAATACAGTACAATACCTCAAACCTAGAGGTGCAGGTTGGAAGGGGCTGTCCAGAGCGCTGTCCATGGTGCTTAGCCACAGCAACAGCAGAGACCTCACATTGTTTTCATTCATTGATACTTTCCACTGGTATAACACAGCTAAAGCAAACTGCACAACCATCTTTCTTATTTTAATGCGCCTTTGGCTTGAGGATCTATCACCAACAACATGCTACAAGTCCTTTAATGCTGGTGTGTTGTACTTACAAATACAGGCTGTGAACTAAAGGTCCTTGTTACACCCTTTTTCCTTGTAATTTCCTGTTTCTTGACAAAACACAAGCCTAAAAAGACCATAGCATGTTGCCCATGATAGACCCTCAAGCCATGGGTGGATTAAATTGAGAAAGGTGGTTGTGCAGTTCGCTTTAGCTGTGTTAAAGCGGTCTATTTTAAGCTGCACCCCCCAGGTGTGAGGATGTTCCCGGGACTATGTCGGTAAGTAGCCTATATAGTAATTTGGAAATAAAATCATCACAGAAACTTATTAAGCCATCTTCCACAGAAAAGCTCACAAACACTATTGGTGCTTAAAATGTATTATATACTGTATGTACCACGTAATATTGCAGGACATACTCCTAAGTAAAAATATACCTAGTTTTCGCTTAGTTGCTCAAAAATCCAATATTGCTTCTTAGCATGTAGCAAATACTTACTACATAATATTAGAATAGAAGCCCTGTAAGAAAATACTTAGAATAGCAAATGTTTCAGTTCCCAGCTCCTTACCGCCTTATTTAATCTTGAAACCATATGAATCTGTACGTACTGTGCAGGTACCCTGTAAATTCAGTCTAATTACATGGTATCTGCAGTCTGCAGGGGGATATGCCATCATAATGAAAATTAGAACAGAATTGCAGTTTATGTGGTACGGAGGTGAAGTCTAAGGCGTCTGGTGGCTCTACCACCTCTAGACACAGCTGAAGCTTTAATTGACTGAGCAGGGACCAGTGGTTAATGAAGCCAAACTGCTGACAGGTTAAACAATTCCCAGATCCAGTGGGATTTTCTTTCACCCCATCATATGGGCTTTAATCTGGGGTGAAAAGCTCTGACGGTCTTTGACTCAGCTGGGATATGGAGATCAGGTTTGAGTTTTAAGTACATGAAAAGGGAAAAGAAGCCCCTTTTTGTCCTGCTCCTTTCAAATCCAATGTAGTGATGCCAGTAGAGTTTGTGTAGAAGTCTGAGTTTGCTGCACATTAACAGCAGCAGCAATTACAACTTCTTTTTCTTTTCATCTTTAAAAACACTGGAGCATATTAAATGTCTCTGATGCTGGCTTTGTGAGGCTGGGTCTTCATTCCCCAGCTCTCTGCCTCCAGTCCTCCTCTCCTAAATTAGACCCAGACAGACCACATGGGGATTAAACTCCAGTCCAGAAACCAGCGTGCCTCCATCCAAACACGAAAATCCCAAGAGATGGACTTTTGGCATCATTAGAGTCTCACGCAGTCAGACCAGAACTCCTCTCAGAACATTTCTCTCTGTGTCTGGTTGCGAAGAAAGACTGTAGCAGCTTCTGTGTTCGCTGTGGCATTTAAAACCAGGCTACAGAAGCTGAAGCTCATACTAGTGCTGCAGGGATCTTTCTGAGTCAGAATGGTGGAAAGGCAAAAGTCTTGTCATGTTTCTGTGAGTTTTGCAGCAACGTGGTAAAGCCTTGCTGAGCCCTGTAAGGTTGCTGGGAGGTTTAGAGGACAGTCGTACATTACCAACTCACAGTAATCACCTTCTGTCTTACAACCGCCTGCTTTACAACCCATAATGGTCATAGTCCTTGTAACACTGTCATGTGAGACAGAACTCGCATAAAGACAAGTTGTGAAAAATGGCAAGTAAAAGATTTTCGCCTTGTATAGGATTTGAGAAGAGCAACTCTTTCTTGAGTGAAGGCAAATCAAATTATGGCGCAGGTTTCTCTAAGAGCATGTGTGTTGAACAATACAATGGCATCTGATAGCTCTGATGTTTGCCAACATCTTAGAAAGTGAAAGTGGACTATAGGTTTAATTGTTTGCCACCACATGACTGGAGAACAAGCAACACAACTATTGAACAATAGACCCACAGATGCCGATGGTGCTGTTCTGTGGTATTTTCTGAATTTTTGCTAGTAGATTAGGACTGGATACACATTCAAGGTGAACATTTTCACTGGGTTGAAACCAGAAGGTGGACATTTAATTATGCAATCTTTACACAGTCAGTCGGTATTTGAGATGATTGGTTGAGTTTTTTCATTCTGTTCAGCCTTTGCTTGTTTTCACTCCTGAGAAGAAGCTGTCCACGGAACGAGATCAGTGGTCTTTAAATCCTTGTGCCTTGTGCCACCTACTTTTCAAATGTAAGGCTCACTTATCACTTTTATGTCAGTCCTAAGTGAACTGAACATTTCTACATGTTCCCCATACCTACTTGAGATAAAGTGAAAGGAGTAACATTTTTTGATACAAGTTCACTTCATGTGACGAATGACTTCTGTGACCACGCCATCATCTTTCAGTAAGAATTTGATTTACTTCAATGGGAACCCAAACCGGTGCAGGAAAGTGAAAGTGAGAGCATCTTACACTCTAAGCAGCCTCTATAGTGTCTGAACCAGCTTTCTAACACAAAACCTCAGATATACGCAAGGTGATTTGCTGGTTATTTCCCAGGAAATACAGTGATTTTGCCGGCCTTGGCCAGAAGTTGGATAATGTGGGCTTCATAGTCTGCATCGTGGACGCCGGTCTTTCTGAACTCTCCTGAATAGCGGTTCTGCTCCCAGTAGTGGTGCCAGTTTCCACGGCTGTCTGCTCCAAAACCAAACACATTTACCTAGAGGAGAATCGAAGAGCGTATGGAAAAGTACAGCATATGAGTGATTACAAATGTGTATCTGTCCAAGATAAATGCGATGTAAGTGTACTTTCAGCATGATATACAGTATGTGGTTATGTGAAAGCAGAGACAAGGAGAAACACACTGACCTCATCGCAGACATGAAGGGCAAAGAATAGCACTAGCATGCCAGTAGAGGGGTAGCGGCCATGATGTCTGGTCCAACGGTCATGGATGTATTTAAAGAAAGCTGGGTTAAAGATCTGTACCTGGGTGGTGGACAGAGGTGCAAAAGTAGTATTCAACTGGCTGTCTACTTACTATAAATCTGATAAAGAATCACATTTTCACTGAGACAGCTTCTTGTCTCATAGCCACAAAATTAAGATTTGTTTTCCTAAATGTTCCTAGTCTAGACAGGCTAAAATCAAGTCCTTTTGAATTTAGATTTAAAACTTGCCCTGAAATGATATGTATAATAGACAGGGACAACCTCATACTGCATATTCAAAAGGTCCAACCAAACAACAAAAGATTTTGCCAAGTTAAATTTTAATGCTTCCTGAGGTTGCGATTGCTGTGAAAGATTAAAAGCACTGTTAACCAAATGAATTGTAATTACAGATTTATCATCTACCTCCAGGTGATGTTCATTCCCGACAAACATGGCTTTAGGCTGCTTTGAGCACTGCAGTGGAGGAGCAAATCTTATAAATCTATATTTTTGGGTCAGCTCCAAAGACTCTGTGAAAACTGCGTATCTGACCAGGCAAAGATACTCACAAATTCTTCACATGCTGGGGATTAGTTTGAGTTTATTTATTTTCATGGATTAGAGAGCGAGCAGAAGATTATTTAAAACAATGGCAAGGTTTTTAAGCTAACTGTAATCCTTCATCAACAATGGGGAGGGGATGATATAATTGCAGCAAAGCAGGGTCACCGTGTTTGTGTGTGTGTATGTGTGTGTGGGGGGGGGTACATAATGTATAGTACTGTATATGTGTTGCTAAATTATTGTGCAAGAATAGGCAAATTAATTGCAGTGATTGTTGAAAATACACACCTTGTCTTTGTCTACACGAAGGAACTGCTTCACTGGAGCGTATGTACTGAGAAAAAGACAGAAATTGATTAAACACATTCAATCAGCAATTTATGTGATTGCTGCAGCTATGAGTTCTGGATGATTGACAGCTGACAGATTGTTCCAACCCAGCGACTCTCTAGCGTCTCATAGCCCGAACTGTGTGTGTGTGTAAAGTGAAATGTATTTTTGCCTTATGTGTGTTGGGGTGCTCTGAAATCAAATGTTGGGTGGCAACATCTTAGTGTTCTTACTTCATTTTATGTTTGTGTCCACATGCATGTGCATTCACATATGTGTTAATCCATGCTTATGCATGTATGTGTGTTCATGTCTTACAAACGAATCTGGCCGGTGGACAGGGCACTGGTGATCCAGACTAGATCCAGCGTTTTGAAGGGAACCAGGACAAAGCTGACGTTAGCCGCCAGGTTCTTGGCACTCTCCGGGTACATGAAGTGGTGGGTGGTATGGCTGCCAGCGTCTTCCTCATAGCCCACCGTAGGGGCCAGGTTTATCCTGTAGAAAGAGAGACGAACAGCCTGAAAAACCTACATTTTCAAGTGACATTGTGTTATCTAGTGATTTGCAAGGCTTCAACTATAGTCACACAGGTGTCAAAACCTTTTAAGTTTTAATTTCAGCTGGAAGGTAGTAATATTGCAGAAAGTGAGAAGAGGTATTGCAGAATCACTGCAATAATAATATTTTTGGTCACTTGGAGGTAATACAATAAACTCCTAAAATAAAAATGATTTTACTATGTTGGCAAATCTGTGCTTATGTATACATCACAGATACATGGGCCTATAGTATGTAAGTTAGCATTTATTTGGAGAGTTTCTGGCCACCTGACAAATTCAAGCTCAGAAACCACCTTTTTATCTCTATTTCAGGCTCAACTAGCTCCTGAGGGAAATATTTGGCTCTTTAGCTGCTTTAGCACCACTATGTTCACCAGCTCGCCTCTAACTGTATCTGACTGCCGTTTGGTGCTGGACAGGTAGCAATACCTAGTAGTCACTATGTGACACTATGTTTTTTCAATTAAAACAGCTGTCTATTAAAAACACTGAACCAAAACATTACAACTATTGGCTTTAACATGAAAACAATGAAATAAAAGACACTAGAATAGTACATAAAGCTAGGGTAATAATTCTCTATGGGTTTGTCACTATAAACAGTAACCAGTAGTCAGTTATTGTAAAAAATAAAATATTGATTAGAGCAGCTTTAAGTATGTAGCTGGCATCAAATGTGTTTAGCCTACTTTATTAGGGGGAAACAGCTAGTCCAGCTCTCTTCAGAACAATAATACCCATAACAACATCTTTAATATCACTAATAAACATGTTGTTTTGTTAGTACACAAACAGACTTGTAAAAGCTCTGTGTACTGGTTTTAGAGTAAGTTACATGCTGGCAAATGACAGCTGGTGGACTGACTGTCTTAGTGAGGTCAGAAGCCAGAAGTGTAATGCAAGTCCGACTCAGCAATGTCACAACAATATATTTATAATAATTTGCTACCATTAGTCACCACATCCTACTAGTCATACCTGACCAGATTATATTTTATTGTTTATGGATTCAACTTGCATGAATGCATGCAACTACCCATATGTCAGTGAATGAAACATATATTTGTTCAGATAGCGGGGGTGATAGGGTAGACAGACAGTAGGTGGGTGATGGTGTTGGCCAGGCTCATTTTAAAAACAAATCAGAATCTAGCAACAGCAATGAGGATGTGTAACAGGAGATGGAAGTTGGAGGCTGCCCACACAGGTCTACTAAGAGTACAACACTAATGGATGCTAATGTCTTAAGTACACAGAAACACAAAATACTAGACATTCCTGCAGAGGCCTTCATGGCACCAGCACGTGGCCACAACACACTGACAAACGCGCTGCAGGAAACAACATATAGCTGTGTGTTCATGCCAAGCAACAACAATCAGGCTCTGTGATCCATCACTGCTGCATGAAAACGACCAGGGGAATAGATCGGGACAAACAAACCTATGTGCTTCTCTCTGTGGGTGTGTATGTGTATGACACAATTTATGGGTACATCCCAGTTCCCTTATTTGATTGTTCCTTGCTCCCCACTCGAGCTAGAATTTGGTCCAGAGCTTTTATTTCTGCTCTTCAGAAGTCCTTCAATGTTTTTCAACTTTCTTCATGCATTGAGAAAGATTTTTCTCCTATTGTTTTCTTTGAAACGACGTGTATCACAAAAGTTAGGGAGAGGAGGAGAATCTGATGTCTTTTAGTATTAAATACATTTTAATTGTCTACCATTGGGTTCATTCACTAATATATGAGGCTAAAAATTCCCGTGGGCCAGGTAGAAATATAGTTGTATTGTATTGTGATACTTAGTTAAGGGCAATTACTTAAAATTTCACATATTTTCTGGTTAAATCTGGTGATATGGGACAGGATGTGTCATCAGCTGTAGTAACTGAAATCTAAATTATCTTAGCAGCTAATGTTACTACTAAGTTCACACAGAACATACACAGGAAATTAAATGCAGGCTCTACAGACAAGGTTAGGAATACTTAATAAATGATGTATCATAAATATTTAGTGTGTAAACATTGCTACTAGACACTGTTGTTCAAATGCTGCTGCACAACACAGAATCTAATGTTAGCTTTGAACCTGGCGAGCCCGTGGTTTGTCGATAAACAATGTTGTGTCAAGCTGGCAAGTGTGTGCTCTTATTGGATAAGGTGTGTATGAGTAAATAAAAACCCACAAAAGTTACAACATAACTCTAAAGTCTGACTGACAGCTGATCCAGCTGAGCTGCTGGCCTCAAAAACAGATATCACTTCAGATGATGATTGAGAGCAAAGGGCATTTCATTTCTCTGCTTTCTCTGCTCCCATTTCCAGTGGGTCGGACTAAGACGCAAGGAAAAGATGCCAGTGAGGACAACATGGAGGCAAGAAAGGGAACTGAGATGTACTCTGTATGTTTCAGCAAAGCCCCCCGTGGTGACCTAACATGGGTCAGGTGACCTCTCTGTCGACCAATTGGAGAGCTGAATACAGAAGAGCATTAAACAGTAAGATTAAATATAGTATCAGGCACACACACATCTGCTGTCTGCTTCTATGTAAGAGCTTCTCGCTTTTGCACACACATAATCTTCCATGATGTAACTTTAATGGCACATTACTGTGCAGTTTGATGGTATAGTGCTCTCCTCACACAGACTCTCTTTCCTCTTTCTCTCCAGCTGTTTCCTTCCTCCTGCTTCTCTCTGTGGCTTCCCAGTCTTCATCTTTGTATCTATCTTATTTCTTTCACTCTTAATCTGTGTAATGCAGCCGTGCATCCACTCTTTGGTGTATTTCACACACTCACACCCCCACCTCATAATGTAGTTGTGTCCGTCTATGGTCGCCCCATATCCGGCCCCACGGAGGTTTCCAGAGTTGCCGACCACGGCGCAGCGCAGGCAGCGCCCAGGATCCCAAGAGCCATACGGCGACCTTCCGGGAATCACCTGCGATAGACAGCCATGATCACATAAAGCATGCTGGATTCAAGCTGCGCAGAAAATTAAATGGGACAGTTGCACTGGAACAGCAAGAAACACAAAATAACCCAGGGCTCAAACCTGATTGTAAAAATACATCCTGCTCTCAATACTGGGGTGAATTCTTCATGAGACCCTTAATGAAAAATACATGACCCTTCTGCCCTCAGGGAGTCAGAATGAGATATTTAAACAAATAGCTTTATGTGAAAGCACTGCTCTGAGAATCTGAATGGAAAATAAGATATACAGGTACATTAAAAAGCATCGCAAAGCAAATGGGTCACTATTAAAACTAATGTCTGATAAAGACAATCTGTTCCCCTCAGCCTTTGCCCAAGAGTGTCAGGTAAATGACTTGGTTGATTTGAAAGTAGCACAGTAATGGAAAGATGAATTAATAATATAACCTACCTGGAACAACTTCAGCAGAACTTGCTGGATGCTGTGGGGTTTAAACTGAGGCTGTAACATCTAGAGAGAGAAAGAGAAAAGTATTGGATCTGACAACAGACTTTAAATTTAGTTACTTTCTGTGTCTCCATGTATGTGTGTGTACGCATGCACTCGCCTGCATACTTGTGCAAATAAGCAGGTGCTTGTGTCTGTCTGTGTGTGAGAGTTTAGGTAACAGCCATGTGTCAGATTGACAGGATGCAGTCAGACTGGGTGAGCCATGGTCAGAGGAGCAAAGGCACTGCTGTCCACATGTCAAAAACAAGTTGAATAAAAAGGAAAAAGATAGGAGCAGAAAAAAGGGTAGAAAAATGTCAAAAAGACAGCAAGAAGGGAGGGTGTGAACACCTTGTAAATTTCTTTTTTTCTGAGTTGTTGTGTCTGGTTCTCTGTAGATAAACTGTTTTAATCGCACCTAAACAGCACGCTGAAGTTTATTTGTCTCTTTCCAGGCTCTGTCCACCACTAACAATGACCTACAGGTCTACTAAAAAACAAAACTGACAGACTAAGTGACAATAAGGATCTCCTGCCTGGATGAGCCAAAAACAACCAGGATAAACTGAGGGTGGATAAAAAAAGTAAACTTTACTGTGCATGCAGAATGCAAACACAAAGTAAGAGATGTAAATTGAGTTGAAAGAAAGCCAAAGAGGGCAGGAAGACGATAGTGCGGGTGTAACATTCTCTGCATTCCTTTATTATCAGACTAACGTAATTAAATATCACTCTGTCAAAGGTTTAATGGATAAAAAACACCATGGATGTGAAGCTATTCGTTTTCTTGAAAGAAAACTAGATGCCTTTAAAATGGCTTTAATGCAGTGTTGAATTTCTTACCTGAAAACACTAAATTCCATTAGTGATTTAGTTTAAATATCATCCATTCCAGTTTTAATTATAAAAGTAACATTATTAAAGCAGATATAGTTGTTTAAAGCTATAAATCCAAGTTGTATATATGATACTTTAGAAAGTACATTGAAAAGTCACACAGCAGATAAATCAACTCAAAATATCCTTGATGTTTCAAGGATGTTTCAACATCAAGGACATTGTGTGAAATCCATGGTGTTCCTTTTGAGCTACAACTAGTTTTAGTAATATTTTATGTACTTTTCATTCCATTGAACACATAAAAATAGATGGTAAGCGGTGGAAAATTTAAACAATTTGGAAATGACTGGCTGACACACTCACAAACTCAATCATTCACATTTACAAGGCTAGAGATTCTCCACAAGGGGGGGCTCTATAGTAGTTCAACACAGGCAAACCTGTGCCATCTACAGGTAAGAAAAGATACAGTCTGGAGAAATAGCCTAAGCGAACTCAGTCATTGATGTGAAATGGCTCATTGACAAATTATTGGTCTGAAAAATATTATTGACGTGTGAGAAAATTCATCTGGAAATTCACCTCTAGTGTGTAAAGACCTTTAGACTTTTAGTAAGTTTAAGGCTTTTACTTGAGTCATACCGAGTTGACCTTTTATGCCAAGAGACTTTGGATGACACCCACTTGACTTGATTTGACTCAGACTGCAGAAGCTCCATATTAGCTGTAATTAGAAGATGATATAATTGTGAATCTCTGCTTTAGACACCAGTCATTTTAGATTGACAGAGTGCTTGTACCCTCACATGTTCACAGTGAGTAAAAATATAATTCTGTTTTATCTATTGTGGAGTGTTGTGATCATGCATCAAGTGCCTCATTGTGTGATGTTAAGAGAATGATGACACATAATATACAAGCAGCCACTGACAATGAGAACTTGTCCAATTTAACAACAAAAAAATCTTTTTCCCAGTTTGAGCGTCTGCCAAACAACACAGGCAAATGTGCATTCATGCGTGTAAAGAGAAAGTGAGCACATGCATGCGCACACACACACGCACACAAATTCCCCAAAACAAAAATGCTAATGCAAAAGTACTAAGGTTCTATCAGAACACTGGATGCCACCACTTGGCTGCTCTTCTCCATAACATTGTTTCCTTTCTTTCCTTCTCCCACTCTCCCACACAGCAATCTTTATTTTCACCCTCCTTTTGTCAGTACTTTCTTTTCACCCACCATTGGCCTTAATTCGCTTTTCCCAACACAGATCTCACTCACTTACATTTTCATTCACACATGCTCTCCTGCAGCCTCACAGCCCTCATGTCTAATTCCTTCTGTTTAATTTCCCTTGCTTCGTCTTTGTTTCTCCTCCTCTCCTTGTCTTTCTTTATCTCTTCATCTCTCTGGGATGCCTGGGCACCACACAGCCCATCAGTGCTGTAATCACAGACCACTAAATCTTTTCTTTTAGTTCCCTTTACTCTCTATGATGTGTTTTCTCATGCCGTTACCTCTGCAGTTTTCTCATTCCCTCTCTGTTTTTCCATCCTCCTCGATCCTTCATTCCTTTGCCTTCTTCTGTCTCCCTGCATGATGCCAGAGCCAGCTTGGCATGCTGCACTGCTGTTGTTCAGGGGCTACTCATTTTTGGCAGATGTTTTCTGGCAGCCATGCCAAATTCCATTTTGCTTCCTTTTCGTCCTGAGCTAGTATAAACGTCCTCACACCTACTCTGTGTACAGTGGCAGGGGCACTGCTACTTGCAGGAGCAATCGTCAGTTCAAACTTAGGATAGTTAGAAAATGTTCCGTTAAGTGTTTCTGACCAATAAGACCTTCCTTATGTTTACTGAACACATTTTGAACAGATATTACTATTTAGTATTTACTAGCTAAGACACTCCTCTTGCCCTTCCAGCTATTTTCTGTCTCAGCTCTCAATTTGCAAACATGCAAAAAAGATTTATCACAATTGTGCAGTGACTTTTCCAAATGAACAAAAAAAAAAAAAGAACAGTAAGGTACTGTAATGCTCAATTCCCTCCTCTCCACGAGTGCACAATTGCACATTAGGTTTGACTGACGAGCATCTACTCCAATCACACAGACACATAATTGTTTGTTTCCCCTCCTACCTAACACCAGTTGATTACGTTTCAGGATTTTAAAAAAGTCAAGCGATGCAAAAATAAGACAAGAGACAGATTATTGCTCTGTTTTGTTGGGCTACACTGAATCTCTATATTAAACCACTTTGGATTAAAGGACTTCCCTCAGAAGAGATAAAAAGGAGCACACATGGATACTTCATCAGTGAATCAGTTATGTCTGTGTTCTAAATTCAGCTCTATCTCCTCCTCCCCTTTACATTACATTGCCCAAAAGCAAATATTGGTTGGAGCTCTCAGACCATTCCCCTATTCTTTCTTTATCTCCACACTGCCAGAGTGCTTGTACCATCCTTGAACTCAGGTCAAAGCTATGTATGTACCTTTTCCCCCCTTTGTTTTCTAGTAGAAATATGCTCCAAAACATCTTAAAACGTCTTAAAGTGGATGACTGCTGTTAAAGTCGATTGATGTAGACTCAAAATCTGCCACCAGTGCAGAGAAATTCCTTTCTAAAGGAATAATAATAATACATCTTTATTCATTTCAATTTTATAACGACTAATAACTTTGGGGCTGGACACTAGCTCAATTCCCAAAAGTTGCATTTTACAGCATTAAGCTTAAGAAATTGTTTATTGATCTTCTATGGCGGATCAACATTTGCCTACTGCATCATCAAAGAATACAATTTCTATAGATACTGCATCATCAAAATCAATAATACATTTGCAGATTAAAGTCCACTGTCATCAGCTAATGACGACGTTCCTCGTTGCACCATTCCCATGTTCTCATTTTTCTTGTTTTCTCTGCTTTATTCTTAGAGCTTGGCAATAAAACGATAAAGATAACTGTCGTGAAGTAACCTGTCCTTGATATATCTTTAAGACATGGTTTATACAACGCTGACAGAACTCATTCCATCCATGTTTTGACAGACAACATGAAAAGCCAAAGATAGTGAGAATAGCGCCTGGCAGGACCAATCATGTGGCTGGAATATACTGTATATCAACATCAACAGATATGAAAAACAATTGTGATAAAATGTTTTTGCTAATCGCCCAGCCCTATTTATTCTATACTGTATGTGAGCTCCCCTGAATCCCCTTCTCTTCAACCTTTCTTCCTCTTGTTTCTTTTGCCTTCTTTCACTACCCCCGCCATCTCCCTCAGTTCATCACCTCTCTGTTGCAGTGTGACCTAATGACTTGGCAGCTGTTGGCCTGCGTTTGCAGTTTTCTGCCATTTCAGAGCTGGAGTGAAGCTACGGCTCTGAAATAGGGCTCTGAACCAACCACTGAAGGACACCAAAGCTACAAATACAACACAAACGCCATTTAAACATATCCAAGTGGCCACAGAGAAAAATAAGCATATAGTCAGAGATACATCGTTTGAAACCAGGTATAAATGCAAGGACACTTTCATCATGGGCTTCTCCTCCTCTCCCCCTCTCAGTCTCTCAAAACAGATTTCCGTTTTTCAGTCACTGTGCAGTAGTGGTTTAAGGAAATCCCAGAACCTTGTAATGTTTTCTGCTAACACTATGACACATGACTGGCCGAGATACACGAGAAGCATGTAGTCCTTGTAAGAGGAGATTGGTTGGCTCAAGGATGAGGACAGATGAGGAGGATGGAGTGAGATCAGTGATTATAGTATATTACTTCCCCAGTGTTGGTGTCCTGATGAACTTGTATCTATATAACTAGCCCCCTCTGTAGTATAGACACATACAGTTTATTGGTGCTGTAAAAGTTAACATTAAATCTCACAATGTGTTTATGTTGAATATAAACATGATCTTTGTGTTTGTGTATGAATGTCAATAAACACAACAATATTAGAAAAGCATAGTCTGTAGGCTAACAAGAGATGCCAATTTTACAGATGCTGTTATTTATTTTATTTTTTTTACAGAGCCAGACAAGCCGTTTCCCCTGAATTCAGTGTTTTTGCTAAACTAAGCTAACCAGCTGCTAGCAGTAGTTTCCTATTCAACACACAGTGATGAGAGACAGTCCAGTCTTTCATGAAATCAATGCAAGAAGGTGAGAAAGTGCATTTCTCAAAATGTTAACCTACTTTACTGCTTCTACTGTATACTGAAATGATCATAAGCAGAAAATTATCCAGTGCTGAACAGAAGAAATTTATACACTTAATATTTGCTATAATTGTAAAATGCCTAACATACATTACTGACTACAGAACTCAAACTGGTAAAGTTAAATCATAATGTTACTTACCACCCACCAGTAGTAGACATCAGAGGGCAGCTTCATGTTCTCTCTGGTCCAAACAGGTGAGATATCTGGGTCGTAATTCTCATCAAACCAACCAGAAACGCCAGGGTCTCCGACACAGCGTGGGCAGGCACATGTCTTCTGTTGCATGGTGTCTTGTGGTGACAGCCGGTGTGCACCTACGTAGCTGGGCACCAGCTTCACTCGCCTTGACTCCTCCCACCCAGGTGGCTCCAGGTAGTTGAAGCTGACACCTCCGCGAAGCGAGACGGAGAAGAAGAGTGAGGTGAGAAAGACGAGAACCAGCGAGGCCAGGAGAACCCAGACCCTGCGGGAACATCTCACTCTGCCTCCTTTCTCTGCCCCGCCTCCTCCTCCTCCAGCACTACCTCTACCTCCTGTCACCCCGATGGCCCCTCCACTCAGCCAGGGCCTGAACTCGGAGAGTCTGGGAACTCCCCTGGATGGACCCCCACCCCAGGACCCCCAGCCCCAGCGCCTGTCCCGGTGCAGGGTGGAGGACGGGATGCGGCCCCCCCATGGCCATGCCCCCACCCCTGGGCCTGCCACTGTCCCCAGCCCACTCCCTCTTCCTCCTCCACGTAACAACCACCAAGGCCTGGTCAGGGTGATTGGGATGACCCCCTGACGAGTACTCTGACCCACGAGATCACCCACTGTATCAGACTAGTAAACACACACGCAGACAGAGGAGAAGGTGTGAATGAGTCAGTTTGTCTCACAGTCAGGCTGTGTGCTCAGTGAAGATCCCCCGCTTTCTCTCAGTCACCCGTTGGATCCTGTCCCTCTCTCTCCTCCACAGCTATGTGTGTCTCACACAGAAAAGTCTCGGCACACACACACTGGAACTGCAGATGAATTACACACAGCTGTAGCCTGACTGCTTTGGAAGTCCTTTGCTTTCGATGAGATGATCTCTCCTTCAGCTTTGTGCATAGTCTCTGCTTTATCCAGCTTTCTCTCCTTTGTTCATACCCTCCTTTTTTTTTACACTCTAACTTTCCCCTGTTTAGCTTCCACAGACTTTGTGTATCTTCCTTTACATCCTTTCTCTTTTCTCCTTTTCTCAGTTTTTGGATTAACTGCAATGTCCATCTTCAGAGAAATCCAGTGCACAGTGTGGACGGATGCAGCAGGTCCTTCTCTGTGAGAATGTTGAGCTCGGCTCCAGCGCTCGGCTTTCTCTCTTTCTCAGCGTGTGTCTCACTGCACTGAAGCAACGCAGCCAAAGAAAGCTGGTCGACTAGTTGAGAGCAGCAGAGAGAGGGAGGCAAGAAGGGAGGAGGAGGAAGGGGAGGAGGAGCGGTAAAAAAGAGGTCTGGCCTGAAGGGTGTTTCATCACATATCTAGCCATGCTCAACCAAAAAGTATCTCTCTTCTTCTTTTGTCTCCCTCTCTGCTCAGTTCCACTGTTATTTGCCGTTTTATCAGTATTCTGTTTTTTTATTCCACCTTTTGCCTTTCTATCAAGGTTCACCTTGCCTAGATCTCATTTTCATCCCCTTTCAAAGCAGTGTCTGAGGCAATGCAAGCTATTTTGTGAGTTTGAGGTACTCCTCTGTTGCACTTTCTCTGCACAATTCCTTCAGACATGAAGTTTAAAAAGTTGGGCTAAAAAGATATTCAATTCTTTGCAGTGAATGAAAAAGAAACCTAGTAGATCCTAGTAGCAGAATATGCCATGTACACATATCAATAAGATCACAGCATTTGCCACTATCACCTTCTTAAGGTCAGTGCTGCGGCTGAGGGGTTCTGCCAAGTCTGACTGATTTGGTATCGAGAGTTTGAATAAAAAACCAAATACTAATCAAGAAGCATGAAACATCATTAAAAGAAAAACACAAAGTAAGTAAGTAAAAAAGAACTTTGGGAGAAATAATCAAAGCATCACAAGTGGTTCAGCTGCTCTTCTGATGCAAAGATATTTATGTGGATGGTTCATCAGAGGACGAGGCGGCAAAAAAAAGTGGCTGGAGTGATGTGCAGAGGGTGCAATAAAAAAAGACAAAACCAATCAGCCCCAAATCTCATCTTCTCTCCAGCTGGCTTTGAGAGGACGATGGGAGGAAGGGTGGGGGCAGCATCTGTCCTGCAGCACAGTGTGTGTGTATACCTCTTTGTGCCTTTGATTTAATGTGTGTATGGAGTTCGGCTAGGGTTGCACAACGTCTGCCGGTCGCACTAATTTAATTGTGTTCTACAGCTGTGCCAGTGTGTGTGTGTTTGCGCATGGACTATTGGCTTGCTGCATAAGTTTCATGGGGCTGGTGAGCTTGAGGTGACTGCTGCTTAGCTCTAATCTGCTCAACTGTAATCTGAGGGTAGGACCCCTGCAGCATCCACTTTATGGCAGCAGTATGCCCTGTCCATGTTCATCTGATGCCCTATAAACACCTGCCTCACTCACCTGCACACACACACACACTGATCCAAGTTACTGCAATAATAGCAAATTTTGGTGTGTGTGGTTTTTTTTGCTGGACCCCTAAGGCACACACCACTGCTGCCAGTAAAGTTATGAAGTTTGTGTCATGATCAAATGTCCGTGGATGTGTAGCATTCAGGGATTTCTGACTCCCATGTCTGGCCTGATGTCTGCTTCCTGTTCCATGGAAAACCTGTATAGACAGAGAGAAAAAGAGATAAAGGACAGAATGTCATTTACTGCCATTAGCCTCATTGACTATATTGACATGTTTAATCCTCCACTCCTTTCCCACTTTCATCCTCTTCCTTTCTTTTTAATTCCCATTTGCTCTTCGGTTTCCCTCAGTCTAACCCTGCTCAGCTGAAACGGTTTGCCGCTTCTGTTTTTATTTGTCAGCAGCAGCTATTTTTCTTTCCGCCTTTTTAAATATTTTTTTTCCATTCTCCCTTTCATTTACTCTTCTTGCTCAATTTGTCTTTCAGGCCGTCCATCACAAAGGAAAAGGGTGAACATAGAACCCACTTCTGCTCTGCTCGTGTTGATTGAAACAGAACATGTTTCAAAATGACACCATGCTGAATTAGAAATGTTGAAGTAGACTGACAGGATACAGATCTGAAGAGTCAGGGCATAACACTAAACAGAAAAACTGACATCCCATACAAACGCCTCTCAGATCGGGTTGCCGCCACGTTTACGGCTACTGTATGAGATCATGCATCTGTTGAATTTAGTGAGATATTTATTAAGAGTGCATGTAAATCAGTTCAGCTGAAATTCATCTGATCTCCTGTTAAGTCCTGCTTATTAAAATCTGACAGAGCACATGTATGGAAAGTAATTACATTTTTTTTTTCTGCTGCTGAACTTGGAGTACTGGTTGAAAAAACATTTTTCAGACTACAAATGTGTATTCACCCCCCAACAAGTAAAATAAATGAAATCAGATAAAAAAATTATAACTGCATAACGTAAATTCATAGTTTATTTGGTTATTTTTCAGCATACAAGGATGTTTCACCTAAGCAACAGCCTTAGGAAGTACAGCCTGTGTGATGTTTTGTATCAAACAATGCTTAGTTGTGAAGTGGAATATCCAGCGCTCGGCCCCTTCCGCATATGACGATGTAATACCTAATTACATTATTACGACAGTCTGCCTCTCTTATTTGAAAGCACCCCCCCAACCACCCACCTATGAACGATTATTTTCCTACAGCCTATTTTTGAGGCATTGCCATGGCAGCCAGCAAGCGATGCAGGGTTGTTACGGCAACACAAACCACAGAGTGCCCAACCTTGACCCATCTAATCAATCTCTAGAAAACTAGGACAGACTTTGCTTTCCTTTACTTGATTTATTTCTTTTCCGTGTTCTGTTTCTATATCTGGTGAATATATGATACGTTCCGCGACAGAGTGTTGCACACATCAACATCTGGACCCACAGTTCTGACTGTCATGGTGGCTTTACATAGATTTACAGATGTCACTAGGTGTCCTGTGGGGGTATAAGTGTAGTGGCAAACAGCAGCCAGATGCAGACAAACACACTTGCAAAGGTACACACAGCTGACAGAGCTGGTGAAGTTACTACAGCTGTACTCTGTAACGGCTTGTTAGTGGGATACCAAGACCAAGGGATACAATTAATTTCAGCATGAAGCTTGCCTCTGCCCCTTTGATTTTAATAAGAAATGCTCCCAGCATAATTGAGAGCAGTCTTTATTGTGTTCATTATTCATTTTTGAGAAAACAAGGGACGAATACAATAAATTGTTGACTGTGGCAGCTGCTATTGGAAACGGTTGTCAGTATTGTTTTCTGTTTAGTTGTGATCCATAACGTCCTTTAACGTCCACACAGCTGTCAATATCTGCTGTTAAATGATTCAATGCATCAGGTTTTAACTGAACAAATACTCATTTCTGTACAGCAACAGCAGCTCATGCTATGCAGGGAAACACAGTTTATCTATAATGCATGGATGTTAGCCAGTGAGTCCTACACATACTGCATCTCCAATCTAACATGTTTCTCATCAGACCAAGGACATCACCTGTCTTGGTATTAATGCATTTATCCACATTGGGAGCAGCTTTCAGTGTGTGATCTGGACTTCTGTGTTTTGTATTCTGTTCGTTTTTTGTACACTGCTCAGCCTTCAAAATAGTAACATTTCTCTTGCATTGATTTCAGTCCATCTTTAACAGGAGCTCACCACTTCAAACTGTCAATCACCTCCCCCACATTACCTACCTTTGTTCTCTCTATTTTCTGCTTTAAGTGGACCTATTGTCTTGCCATATTCCTGGAAGTTTGATGCCATCACATTTTTACAGCTAGCAATTATCAGCCCGTACCCTCCTACCAGCCGTCGTTCCTTAACAATGGTGTCAGAATATTTCAATCTTTTCTCTCATTCTGCCTCCTGTTGAGTGCTCTAGTCTATGACGCCCTCAGTCTACTCAGTCACACCTTGTCTCTTTATTCTCTAGGTAATGGGGTTTCATGAGTGAACAAAACAATGACTAACTCAGGAACAAATCTATCTCCAACCAAAACCCTGGGCCTCATGCTCCACACTGTATTTATGTGGCAGACACTTCTGCCTCTTTTGGCAGCGGTATTGCTCCACATTTCTGTGCACCGCTGCAGAACGGTGAGTACCAGCATTATTTTTATTGACACCAAAAACATGCCCCAGGAAACTGACAGGTCTGCAGTCCATAAAATTATATATTATTATCCTACACCACCGAAGGAATAAGTCTGAAGATGTTGTATATTAATGTCAACAACTCTGAGGAAAAGACCAAAACTACAAATCTTAAACTCATCCAACTAATAGGTATCACCTTTATTAGCAAAATATAGATTACTTCTCCATGCTATAGAGCTCCACTGATTTCCAACAAAACAAAGACAAGTGCAGATTTTTGTGAAAAAAGGCAGCCCTGTTATTTATTTGAATAGGACAGGTCCAGCAGCTCAGTGGGGTCGCCAAACCAGGCTTGACTTCTGCTGCAAGCACAATATCAGGCACGACACAGCATTGGCAAATCACATAAAATAGGTGCAACTGAACAGTCCTGGTGGATCACCTTGTAATGAGAATGGTCTGTTTATTTCATGATCAACGATAAAACGATAAAATGGTTGAAAACTGACATGACTTCATAAACCCCTCTACAAATACAGATATAAAAAAATCTTCCACTGTGATTTATTTAGAATGCAGACATTTGATTCAGACATCGACTGTCTGTTAGGCTGTACTGTACATGGACAACTGATGGGAACGCAAATTGTTTTGATCATAAATTTGAGCAAATTAAAAATCTCTCTTGATGTCAGCACTAGATAAAAATCATTGAGCAAATTCACACATCTTTAATTCCTTCTTTTTTGAACTCCAAAAGTACATATACTCAGAAATGGTACATGAGGCTGTAACAAATACCGACAGCAGACATCATCCTGCATAACTTCAAGCGACAAAGCATACTCTGCAGTTTGCATGTGCTCCTGTTTTAATCTGGATTTCCTTTTTTTCCCAACCACTTAAAGCGCAAATGCAAATAAAGTGAAAATGGTTGTGAGTGGTTGTGCGCTACACTACTGTTCCTGTCTTCCACTCACAGCATTCTGGGACAGAGTCCATGATGTTCAATAGCTCTTTTCAGGTACAGAAAATAAAGTACGATGTAGCATTAGCTACAGTAGAAACATATTGTATCACAGAAAGGTAATTAAAGAAATTACTAATTTAGACAACTAACACTTACTACATGACCTTGACTAAGTCACAGGATCCTGTTCTTCCTAGTTTTGATCTGCTACGTGATCAACAAAGCAATTACCTGCCTAAAGCAGCCAGCACATCAGGGTGCATATACAGTATATTACTGCATCTGTGCAACTCCCCTTCCAGGTTTAATTACCATCTTTAATTACTCGCCTTAACAGTTGCTGTTGCTAAGCACGTTGTTGCCAGCCTACCATTAACCTGCCAAGATTAGCCAAAATTTGCACTCAATCGAGCTGCATCTTCATTTTTTCCCCCCATATCAACTCTCTTTGCCTCTCCTCATCACAGTTTAAAGTAAGGCATCAGTAAAATCCTGCTGTAGAAACATCTGTTATTAGCAGCTGTTATCATGGTACAGACGATTTTAAATTAATTTTCCACTCACTCTTTCATAATCTACTCCCCCACCAGCAACTTTTTCTACCATCTCCTCTCCTGTTACCATTTGTTTAATTTATTTCTCGGTCCCCTGATTTGCCTCCATCTCCTGCAATCATGAACTCGAGGGTATTTATGACTATAAGAGATTGATGTTGGCATTACAGGTGCAACGCCCAGTGTGACACATCCCCTTGCTACACAAACCGTCTCCATCTCTCCTGTTTCATTCCCTTTTTGGAGAGTAAGCTTCCGTTAATAGCAGTTGAACTGATTGATTTTTTTAATGTTCAACTTCTAATAATTTACAGTCATTTTCTCTCATTGCTTTCTTCCAGTGTTTTCTCTCTACCTCACTTGCCATCTCAGTTGTCATTGCTTTGTTCTGTACTCTTCCATTACCGCTCTCTTTCCATATCAATCACCGTTGCAGACGGTGCAAGTCTGAAACAATAAAATACAGCCATTTTGGTTGTTGGAGGTGCCCAATATCCTCCCCCTCACTCATCCTGCTTTGTCTTTCTCTCTTTACTCGGCCCTCTCTCAACTCCTTTTTTGTATCCTGGCGGAGTGTGGCAATAGCCTCACTGCAATTTCATACAACAGAGGACACAACCCCATCAACATAAACTATATATGTCGGTTTCAATGGACAGTCTTAGTATAATGTAATTTATATTTATGCAACCCAATACTCTCCTCTTCACCCTGCCTGCACTTATGCTACGTTTGCAGTCTCAGTCTGCCACCATCTTATCCGTTTGTTTAATTTTATGCACATTGTGTGTTTGAACTCTACCTATCCTCTTTCCCTGTCTATCATTACTGTAGCTAAAATCCATAATAGTGTAAAAATGATACCACAGCTGCAGCTGCCCAACAATGAAAAAGTCTCTTCTGTTTTCTGTTCTGATTACAGTGCACAAAGAAAAAATTCTGAATAAGTGAAAAAACTGCTGATCAATCAAAAACAAACGACATTAACCGTCTCTCAGGTGTGTGCCTCTACCAACCCAACCTATTCTAATTAGTTCTAGGGCTGAACCAAACATCTTTTTGGGGGCTTGATTAATCTATTGATTATTTTTCCCCCAATCTATCGATTACTCTAACAATTAATTTTTTGGTTAAAGCTACTGGTTATTTTTAGATTGTTTTATTAATCCTTTAGTTAACTTAATAAATAATAAGAACTTCTTTCAATAAAGCTAGTGCATTTATCTCTTATTTTAACATAAAAACATGAATGAAGGAACTATTTCAAAGTTCAACTTTCACCTTATGATACTACTCATCACAAAAGTTCAGATTTATGCAGTGTAGACCTGATTATGAATGGTCCTGTTTACAGTATTCTGCCATTGGAGATGCAGGTGGTGGTGGAGTAGTTTTAGTTTTATATGCCTGTATGTGCATGAACAAACTGATTGCCAACATGCAAATGCAAAAAACACAAAAGCACTGTTGCCGTATTAGTCTTCCATTGAGTACTTGTTTGAAATGTAAAAGGAAAGAACTCAACGACTACTCTCAGGCACTGATACCAATCAACAGACAATCAGACAAAACACTGATAAATACTGTCATTTTGAGGTTGGAGAGCCCCAAAATGTTTTGTTGTGAGGTGCTTGTGCATTACAGTTGTGCGGCACTGAACACCATTATTAGGTCTCCTTTAAAGAATCCCACACTTTTGACAATACTGTTTGGGCTTTTGAGAATAAAGATTCATTTTCAGCATGCAGGGGAGTGGGAGCTTCCATAATTTGGGATGAATGGAGCACCCTGGTGGCCAAATTGTTAGGGTCACCTGATCGCAGAGTCCCAGGTTTAATTCTGGCTCTGGACCTTTGCTGTGTGTCACTCCACTCTCTCTCCCCTCAAGTTTCCTGTCTCCTCTACACTGCTACTATTGAAAAAATTAGCAAAAAAATTGTGATGAATGTAAACATTGTGACGCATCTACGTTAGCATCATGAAATATTCATGTACATCTGAGAGAAAAAGGAAATAGTAGTGCATAAAAACTGATTACAACAAGAAGTTGTAGGACTTTTGCTTAGATCTTCACACCTAATTTTTTTGATGCTTTTCTTAGAGCTTTAAGCTTTAAGACATTTACAGTCAGCAACAACCTGAACCTCAATGTTATGCCTCTGCTTCAATGTATATCTACATGAGACAAACACCCCTGACTTTGTCTGTACTCACAATCTAGATACACGCAGAGAGAGTTAAGATCAGCCTCGAGCTATGCAGTAAAAAGAGAAAATGAAAACATGAACTGAAATATACCATGATGAGAATATAATCCCAGACACAGTCAAAGAGCAGCCAATCTGAAAAGAAGATATAGGATATTTATCACAGAATTCAAATGTCATTTTTATAAACTGCAGGCAGAAAGCCTCGCTCTGCAACTGGGCTGTAGCCATGGAAACCCACCATCTGTATCATATAGACAGAGATTATTCTTTCATTCCCGCCTTCAACTAATTGTGTCACACAGCCACTCAGATTACACAAAATTACAATAAAAATATAGTGTATAGGTGTACTCGTATGTCCTGACGAATAGTTTTATACATAAAATATTTTCATTTAAGAACAATTATTTACTCTGACTTTATCACAAACCAGTAGGGCTTCATTCTTCAGTGTATTTATCAAGACTAAGTAAGTGAGTAATCTGAAATCCAGTCTATTATTTTTCTGTTATGCTGGATCACGTCTCAGACAGGTAGGTTCAGGGGGTGAGTGGAGGGTACAAAGCACAATTTGAAAGAATAAAATCCACAAATTATCAAGTCTATTTACGAATGGCGTTTGGAGGGAATATTTCTTCTAACAGGCTTGCCGGCAAGCCATCCACTGTAGTATATGAAGTAATAATCCAAAAGAATCTATAATCTAAATTAACATATTTTTAAAAACACCAACACAATGCGTGACGAAAATCTGTGTCGACTCGGAAAGTTGCAGTGTGCGGATCCTTAGTTTTTTGCCTGTAGTAAGCAAAAACTGAACCAGCTCCCAATGCAAATTTTAATATTTATACTTTCTTAACACTTTTCAAGCTAACAACAGTGCTTTCCAATAGATATAAATGCAGTTGTACATTAAAATTTGTGAAAAATGTTTCAAATGTGGAATTTTAAATGGAGCCCAAGTAAAGATGGATTAAAGCCAGCAGATGAAGTGAGGCAGGTCAAATAAATGTATATGTATATAAATAAACATGATATTTATAGTAATGAAAGAGGAAAAGGTGGCTCTCTAACTTCCTGTTTAAAGTGTAAACTGTGTATGCCCCCATATGATCCGCAGGTAGTGTCTTTCATAGTTTTGAGCATTAATGCCTAACAGACAGATTGCTGAGGTTTTACATTCAGCGTAGGGTACAATCACAAGGAGAGCTGAAGTGTAAAATCACAGGCTGCCAGAAATCTTTGAAGGAACTAATCCATTAAAATCTTTATAGATAATTCAAAGAGCTTTCAAATAAATTCTAGCTGACACAGGAAGCCAGTATAAGTCAAATAGGATGAGTGTTATGTGGTCTTTCGTTTTTTTTGTCTTTTCCAAGACCCTAAGAGAAGCATTTTGAGTTATGTGAAGCTCTGCAACTGCTGAGTGCGACGTCCTAGTTTGGTACCGTCAGCATGGCTATAATTAGAGGAGCCTGGGTCTTATGGTAAAATAAAGTCTCCTCATCTGAAAAACACACACACTGTATTTCTGTAATTACTGTAGTGTATTACTGGATGCCTAGCCATGGACATAATGAGTGTTAGAAAATGTCATGACATATTATCCACAGCAGCAATAAAAAGTAAATGAACCCTGTGGAATTACAATGTTTCTGCCGTAATTGGACATAAAATCTAAGTCACAAGTATAAACAAACACAATGTCCTTAAGCTAATAACACACAAACAATTGTAATATTTCGTGTTGTTATGAAAGAAACACATGAAACATTCACAGTTCTCCTACTAGATCTGTCTGCTGCCTTTGACACGGTCAACCATCAAATTCTTCTCACCACCCTGTCAGATTTAGGAATT
>JAUMHL010000027.1:5498457-5525863 GCA_032362345.1 Sandelia bainsii | reverse complement strand
TTAATATCGCTACACTCACATGTCTGGATGTTGAAATGTAACGTCGGATATTTTCGCCGACAGAAAACCGGATGCAGATCGGATATTTTGGTGGACAAAAATACGTTAACTGTGAACATATGATCATTACGTTAACACAAAACGTAATTGGGATTGCAGTTTAGTTGTATACAAACGTAATTTTTAGGAGACAGGGCTGCAACCCTGGGATGACAAGCGCACCTCAGTATGGAGGAGTGTGTGGTGGGTCTCGTCCTCACACACCTGCGCAATTAAGTTTGTTGACTGGACGAGCTTTAATAAAGTTCACAGTTTTTCTTTCAGGTTTCCTCTACTTCCTCACATATGTGTTTGCTGGCCAGCGCTTGGCTGTGCATCATGCAGTGAAACATCAGGCAGTAGAAAGATAAATATTGCCTGCTTGTCATTGCCTATATCGTGATGTTTATTGTTATAAAGAAATAATACAAACTTCTACAATTTTAGTTGTTTGTCCTGCACACACGTAAATTAAAAGCCAAAACACTTTAAATAACAAGTAAAAAAAATATATTTTGCCCCCATTAAAATCGTAAAGTCCTCGCGACCCACTGTGAAGCTTTGGTGACCCCTAGGTTGGGAATCAATGATTTAAAGGATAGATTTATGTAGACATAAGCCTTTGTGTTTAGTATTACTGCATTACAGTAATATGATTTTTTGTCCTTATATTTGGTTATGTTAGCTATACTGTATTATGCATATAACTGGATATGTCACTTATTTATTCATCTTATTTGTAATTTATTTGTATTTTGTACTTCCTTTATTTGTAGAGAAACCACACGTGATCACAGCCACAAGAATCAATTAGTGAAAGAATAAACTGCCTCAAACCAAACCTTGAGCTCCTTGTTCCATACTCTGGGATAATTTGGCCTTAAGTGGTGTTCTGGCCGACACACCGGGGTGACCGTAGTGCTACAGATTGAATCAGTGCCACAACAGAGTATATCCCTGATATCTCCACTACAAACAGTGTAAATGCCATTTTCTTACCAGGACCAAGCGGACAAAGGTTAATCAAGTTAGATTTTGTTCCCCATGATTATAATCAGAAATTAAAATATTTCAGCCCTTTGAACCTTAATTTTTGATTATTTACCATGAATAAATTGTATTATTTGGTACTTATTATCCATAAGGTTTCTGGACCCGTCATTAGTACCATGCATAAAACCCACAAGCAGGCAAGTATCTACTTCTGCTGAAAGCAATGGACCCCATTACATTTTCCCAAAGGAACCATCATGAAAAAACACACCTGCTTATATATTTGAGAGACATGTTATAAGACAAATTCAGTTTGCCTCATCTATCATATAATAATAAAAGAAAAGCAGGCAAGAGATACAAATATTCCAGTAGCTCCAATAATGTTACTAGTGATGTTGAAATATAAACTTAAAAAGAAAATCCCCCAGGAAATTAATTTAGTAGTCAACTCACTTTAAATTAAGTGATTGAAATTCATTGTATTGTACCTAGCTGTACATGTGAGCATTGATACTGGTGCATCTGAAGTAAGAAACCTTGTTTTCAGCAAGTCATTCAGCAGTCAAACAGAGCGGAGGGCAGCTGTAGGAACACTAGGTGTGAGTGAGGAGGCTCAGGGAGGTAGAGAAAGTGAGAGAGGCCCATACAACAGCTCCCCAGTGGCCAATTAAACACATCACCAATCTTTTTACAGGAGAAATTCAAATGAGTAATGCACAACTGTGTGAATGAGTCTCTAATATTGTGTGAGCCTGTTTGTGTAAGCATGCTTTATCTGTAATTTTGCCAGCGTGAGTTAGAGCGAGAGAGAGAGAGAAAGAGAGAAGAGCAAGTAAGAAAGAAGTGTGATCTACTGTACCTGTTGAGGTGGCTGAATGAAATGATGAACATTCACTACCCCAGTATGCAGCCAGGAGGTGCCACAGAGCTTACAAACAAGATTTTTTGTACGGTAATGGCAATAGATTCCTGGACAAAAGCTATTTTGAGCTTCCCTATTGGTAAATGTTGCATGATTGCCTCTAATATGCTTTTAATAGATAGGAAACTGAAAGATCAAGGGTTGGGAGATGACATCAATCCCTTAAAATGTGCGAGGACAAGGATTAGACTGTAGCAAGACCGAACAAAACTATGAAATAAACTACAAAGTACATTCTTAAAGTGGTGCTGAACTGTGAACTAATAAGAATAGGGAGGATTTTTTTTTGCTGGACTCAGCACTAGGACTAATAAATCAACTAATCTGGGCATTGAACCCAGCAATCCCCAACAAAGACCAATTTCTAACTCTATTATTTGCTTACACACTGCAACTTGCAAGAAAGTGTACATTATACCCCCTCATGTGCTTGTTATGTTGTAAGACTATTCCTAAGAAGTTCTTATTAGTTAACTATAACCTTAAATCATTGATAATATGAACTGGCTTGTGCTTGAACACTGGCCTCAACAGCATTAGTTTATATTGAAGGGAAAGTCTTAGCCATAGCCATTTTTAAAAGCCATAACCATCTAACAAAAAACATAACACACAAAATCATACAATTAAATAGTGAACCCAGACTTCTGTAACAATTACAGATAACAGATTGTTATAAAGCAACACTATTGAATATTTTATGTAAACAAAATGCCAACTGATTTTATTTATATAGGATCCCTTGTAGAAATGAGATAGCAGCCAGTAAATGTAGTGCACTTGTTTGTGCAACTCTTTGTGCAAACACAAACTGATTTCAGAAACGGGCTGATTACACCTTGTTCGTTGCACCCAAGTAGCAAAAGTCAATTTATACTACTTCAAGACACCTTTTCTCACAGTTCAAATGCACAACAACGACAGCCTGTATGTACTTGTATCTAACATCACACTAAGCTTTAATTTAGGCCACAGGAATCCCTCATGTCGACAAAGAGATGTTTTGTCTGAGGCCATGTCCCATTTACCAAACACAATTTCCAGCTTCATACCACAAGAGTGGGAACACAACAAGATCACAAAGTATCACCTTACAAGACGCACTTTGTTTACAGGTACATGTTTGTAAAAAAACAAACAAAAAAAAAACATCAATGTTTTACTTTAGGCCTGATCTCACTCTCGGCCTGATTTTTCAGTGCCTCCACCACTACGTAATGCTGCATTTCTACACAGGAAAGAAAACAGAGTGGGTTTAAAACACACTGTTTTCATCACCTCTTGCTTTCCGTTTGTCTATTTCAAATTAATATCTGACTTAATTTGTATGTTGTATATGTATTATAATGCATGAAAATATGGATTTAACACCCCATTTAAACGTGGATTGCTGCTCTAATACATGTATGCATGAAGGTAAATTTAACTTTTTGAAAAGCTGTCACTGAAGGGCAAGAAGTCCAGTTGCCATGACTCAACTTCCAGACAAGCAGAATCTGAGTGACTTTGAGAAGGAACAAATTGTGATGGCTAGATGACTGGATCAGGTCACCTCCAAAATGGCAGGTCTTGTCGGATGTTCCCGGTATGCAGTGGTCAGTACCTAGTATCTACTGAAAGTGGTCAAGGGAGGACAACCAGTGAACCGGTGACTGGGTAATGGGCACCTAAGGCTCAATTTTATCCTGACTATAATTCACACTTGTCAGAACACAAAGTGCATGACAGCTTGCTGCATATGAGGCTACGTAGCTGCAGACTGGTCACAGTTCCCATGCTGACTCCTGTCCACCACTGAAAATGTCTACAATGGGCATGCGAGCCTCAGAACTGGACCATGGAGAAATGGAAGAAGGTGGCCTGGTCTGATGAATATAATTTTCCTTTACATCATGTAGATGGCTGTGTGCATGTGCGTCATTTACCGGAGGAAGAGATGACAAAAGGATGCACTATGGGAGTCTGGGAGCCTCTCAATCTGGATATACTGCAAAAGTGCCAGATACTAGAGGACACCATCAGCGGTACTGTGGAGTCCATGTCAGTAAATACACATTGCCTAATAAGTATTTGTTCATTTAGCAAACATTTAGCTCTATAATTGTTTATTGGTAAAGGAATACTGAGTAAGAGCAGGTACTGCTTGGCCTAGACTACCTAGTAACATTACAAACAAAGGTGAATCTATGAAAGAGTACTTAAGTGTCCCAGTCAGATATACACAGTAGACACAGTCTACAAGCACTTCTGACTTTTACTGAAATTATTTGATGCTTGAAGCATCACTCTTACTGTGCAATAAAGCGAAGTGGCACAGAGAGGATTAACAGGTATAAACAAGCTTAACCATGCCTAAGTATTGCTAAAATGCTTTGTTTTTATAGTAATTTCGCCACAACCCAGTGAGCATTTTCTGGTGAATAAATGATGAGAAATGGTTTACAAATCTAGGGTAAAAATATTATCTTCTTTTCTTTAAAGAGTTTCTAGCAAGACATTTTACACAAGTCTTTGTCTGTTACAGGGTTTATAGGTAATATTCTATTATTACCTGGAGGCAATGTTTTTGGGTCGTCTCTCCTTTGGTTCATCCCATTCTTGCCAGTACAATATCTCAACAACTCCTTGAGGGAACTTCTTCAAATTTGGCACAAAAGCTCACTTTGATTCACGGATCAACTGATTTTAATACGAGACTGGACAGACATGCATGTGAATTTCAACTTAATGGGCAGGCAGAAGAGTACAACTGCAAGGTGGTAATTCTAGTTTTATTTATTGTATGGAGCAATGTTATTAAAATGTGAGGTTTTAATTTGTGTGATTTTGCAGTGGAATAAGATGCAGTGATTTCTCTACAGTTAGCAACTGGTTCAAAAACCCCAGGCACACAGTGGTTAAAAGGCTTTCCTAGCATCACATTTAAAAAGAGCAGCACTCAGCTCTGCAACCTGTCTACAGTGTCCAGTATTAAGCAGAGTTCATCAGCTAACTGGTTAATGCAAGCATGTGCGTTTCTGAGCTACCCTAATGCTTGAATAGTGGTTATGAAATAGACTTCAGCTACAGCCAAATAAATGGAAATCTATACTTTTCATTGTATTAATTAAGTTATGAATCAATTCTAATGAAAACTAGAAAATACAAATGGCAGCATTTACAATATTTCCCATGGCATACCAAATTATGGTAAATTATATGTGAATTGTTACATTTTAATTAACCAGTCTTTCTTAATGTAAAGTTCATCTGCTTTAGTGTATGCCCTTGCATCCTCCCTTACATTTTCTTCTTCTGTTCTTATTCCACAGACTGATTTCTCCCATTACCAACAATCAATAATTATCCTCCACTCTGACCTAAAAGTTTACATGTCAATGTCATTTGTCTCACTGAGTTTCCACTTCTATCTTATTTTTGGTCCTCCACTGTGTACACTTCCTTAGATTAGTTTTTATGTTTCCATCCTTTCTCTCAGTGCTTCTTTACCGTCTTAAATCTGATAGCACAAAATAAACTGTACACTTGATCACTGAGTCGTTACTCTGAAGCAAAAGGACATGGCTTTCTCTCTTCAATTGCTCGCTCAACTTTCTTTTTTTGGATTTATGAGTCGTTACAACCTATATCTGAAGCGGGTAGCATCGCATTTGTCCAATCACTGGAAAAAAACGGGTGCACTTAAAGACCACTTAAAATATTTCTTCGTCGACAGCTGAATAAAGGTAGTGGTGAAGTGGCCTATCACCAAAAACAATCACCTTTTTCTCCCGCTTTCATCTCCTTGCTCGATTTGTCTTCTCTTCTGTTTCTCCATCCACATTATGATCTTCCTCTACACGGCCACTTTCACCCCCATTCTGTCTTCTCATAATCTCTCTTTCTATTGTCTTACATTCCACATAGGCCTGTTGTGAAATAGCTTTATATAGAATCCTACTAAAACTTGCTTTGTATGGAAATTCTCCTCAGCTGTACATCACACGAGTTTAAGATGGGTTATTTTTGTAAAGTATGCTTTTGTATGGAACATAAATGAACAGTGTGAATAATAAAAAGCATCTTCTTCTTTCCTCTCCTTCCATTTAAACCTTCTTCCCATTCAGTTTTAGAATGGATTCATGCTAGCACCTTTTTGCCTCTGCTATTTTCACAGCTACCACGAGCATCGTTGCATCTCAAGTATTTGTTACAATGCTGCTCACATTCACACCCTGCTATCACTCTCTCACACACGCGTCTCATGCCAACACTTTCACTCACGCGCGCAGACACTCATACCTGACATACTGCCTTACATTTAACTCTGGATCTCAATATCTTTTCTCTCACCTCACTGTTTCTTCAAGCCTCTCATCATTTAAAATCCCTGCTGTTACACACAGATTGCCTTACACTCCCTCATTGCTTCCTTCCCTGCTTGCTTTCTAATCTTTGCCCCGTGTTGTATGTCATTTGTCTCACTGAGTTTCCACTTCTATCTTATTTTTGGTCTACATGTTGCATGTAGGTGAGTGTGTCGACCTATATACGATGCTGTCATGGACCAGTTTTTCTGCACTGGCGGAAAACACATTTCACTGTGAGTGTGAAATGTTGGTGCAGTTGGAAAGCATTTGGGACATAGCACTTGACATCCCTCTGATGTCCAACAGAAATTGCTGTTAACAAAATTCAAGTGTTTCAGACTATTTAGAAAATGTATTTACACTCTCTGTACCATCTGAACCTTGAAATGTAGCAGAAAAGGCTCACTTAAATAGGCTGGAAATATACAGACCAAATGACCACTTGCTACTGTTACCCCTCTATCTTGGCTTGTAAAGTTTTGCAATTGTCCATGTTAGAGTGGGGCTGAATGAATAGGGATGTAGGCTGTAAGATAGATACAGAAAGAGCTCTAGTTCTAAAGGCTTTTTGGCTAACATTAACTTACATTAGTCACATTTTTTCCTTCCTTAGTACTTGGACTAACTAGTTTTACAGTGATATTCAAGCATGATGCTGCTACATGACTTATCAAATGAGATGTTTACTTTTTGTCTAGGACATGTAGATTACGTGCATATTTAAGACCCTTTTTATAGGGTCACCATATAGGGGCACCATAGTCCTAATGTTAGCTAACTACAGCTTATAAAAACTACCAGTGACAGTTATCATTTCTGCCAACAAAATAAAAAAATGCTGCAAGATCTGTATGGTTGAGTTTACTTACAGCTATACCTGTGTACTTCAGGTACTGTCATAGGAAAGAAACAAGAGTGCCAAAATACACAGATGGCATGTCTTCATTTTTAGCCACAGTAAAAAAAACTTGAACCAACCATTTGTCTCTCTTCCGTCTCAACTCTCTGCTACCCCTGCTAGTGTCTCTGGGCTTTTCCTCCACTCCCCTCCCTTCCTTTTCTTTCCATCAGTCTTCAGTCCTAAAGAGAGAGGCGAGAGGCATACAAAAGGGAAGACGGGGAAGAGAGTCCTTCATCCTGAGGCCTAGTGCCAGCTGCTACTGCTGCAGAGACTATCCATCTAAATGCTGGCAGGCAGGATGACACTGCTTTGGAATTCAGTCCTTAATGCAAACTCTGTGGGTAGGCCTGCCACGATAAACCCTCAAGCTCGCTGGGTGCTATGTGATGCTCTGCCTTAACAGTGATAACAGACATTACTGCAGTCCATGCTCTTTAGACAATGTCAGCCACTAATGCGCCTATCCCTTATGTGTCACAGGTGGCAAAAAGTCCTTTTGTTTTCCCACCATGCTTCCACATTACTTTGTACAGCAGACATCATAACGCACACCCCAACAACAAGGAGACATTTAATAACACATTACTAAAATGATTTAGGCTAGACGCTTGTACAGTAATGAAAGAAGATCTCAGCAAAGCGGGAACATACAAGGCATACTCAAAATGATAATGACGGTCATTGTTATCATAGTGGAAAAATGGAAGTGGAAGATTCCAGAATTATTTGACAACTGCATAATAAACTTCTAGGACCTTAAATTCCTCATTTAATCCACGGCTGGCCCTGGCCTTGTTAGCGCCCTAGGCAAGTTTTGCCTGGAGGCCCTCACTAACCTTTCTTGTGAAATATTTCACAAAATACTGTTATTTTTATCTCTGTGTTTAAATAGGCATAATCCCTGAAGTTGAGCACAACAAATATTGTTTTCATTATTATACCAACTATGTGTGTTATTTTCAATGTACTTTGGTGCTTTGAGCATTTCCACGCTTGCAGTTATGACACTACTGCAAATATAATTGGATTTGTGAGGCAAAACATAAAACTCGCTATAATATTCAACTTGAAATGGCAGAAAAAATACTTTGGTTCTCCTGAGGAAACAATATTTGCACATTTGCTGGAAATAAAAATATAGTGACAGCTTTGATGCATATAGGTGGACTCTTAATTTCACTGCAAATTACCTGTTTGCTGTGCAGAAGTTTACTTATTAGTTAACATTAATTATTAAAGTCTACTGTAGATACATAACTTTTAAATTATCCTTCAAGTTACTGTTCCAAGTACAAAAAATGCACACTGTCCCTGTTTCACACATATCAGAGACATGCATATTCATCCTGCTAGTGTGAGAGCCACAGATATTTATTTAAGAAAAGGCGCTAAATTCTACATTTGTTTGTTATAGTGAGACAGGGGTTTGAAAGCCACACTGTTAAGACAAATGTGTGATAGTGCCAATGCTGTGATGCTTAAACAGCCAGAGCTGAGCTCTGGCATGGTGCCATGTGGATAATAGGCCGTCGAGGGTGTCGTGAAAAGGCCGTCACTGATAGACACCTTTGATTATTAAAACCCATACCCTTACTGTGCTAAATACGATAACAGTTCAAATCTGCAACAAACAGATAACAAAAAATAGCAGAGCATAAAATGTCTGTTGCTGCCATCCTGTGTAAAAGCAAAGCTCCAAAAAAGCTGATTCTTACAATATCCACGATACAACTTGATCACACATTTGCTCCAATATTGCTCTGTATATTCTCAGATATTTCTCCATGCCCCCATTTTGATGTACACGCTTACAGTAGCAGAATGGAAGCACATTGCTCAATTCTTTGTGTAACATGCATCTGTGTAGTGTAAACAGGCAATGAAATGTTTTGTTTAGCACTACACTGGGCGGCCTCAATACTTCATGTCACTCTGGAACAATGACCAGATAAACTCAAGTCAGCAGCACATCTGTTGTTTGTGTCACATTGATCACGATGCACAAACACCACCCACATGTGCAACAAAGACAACTTGGCCAATCTTGTCCAAGTAACTACGAAACTGTGAATATCTGGCATTTATTATTTTAAAAAGACCAAAGATAGGGAAGAATAAAAGAGCTTTAGATTAACAACTGTGTTTACATAAACAGCTAGGAGCACAGAACGTACACTGCACAGCAGGGGTTTCATTTGCCTTATGCATAAATTGTTACAAAAAAATTAGATACTTTGCAATCACTATTAGCTACTGATGTATAATAAAGTGCTGATTTAATGTACCTCAAACCTTTTGTGATAAGCAAAATGCTGCTTAAAGTGTTTTTGAATCCTTTATGTGTTACATTCACACGTATCTAAATTTTCCAGTCAGAATTTGAAAGTGTTGCCATGACAATATGCAATCCTCACATCATTCCTCTGAGTTTGTTACAGGTCTGCTCTCGCATGATTTTCAAACCCATTTTGTCTAAGAGGAAGGGATAACAAGGCTGAAGCAATGTTACAATAACTCAAAAGTGTAAAAGCTCCAACAGCCACACTGAGTGTTAGTGGTTACCCTTGGTTGCGAGGGACACATCCAGAGTTACTGCATGTGAATAGTAATGCAACCTGCAGCAGTGCAACCTGTTTCCATTCAAATAGCACATGCTTAAAATCTCTACAGCATTCATGTGCTGACTGCTCATTCTGCTTCTGCTACAGCAAACTAATGAGCACATCTTAAATTCAAGTCAGGTGGAGGTTCAGAGCGAGCGGAGTCGATTAACTAGGCCTCAGCCCTACAAATTTCTTGAAAAGAGTGCAGCAAGGATGCTTTCGCTCTTCTTCCCTCTCTCCCTTGGGTGCTCTTTCTCGCTCCACAGAGAGATGAGAAGGTGAGAAGAGACAGAAACATGAGAAGGTGAGAAGAGACAAATGAGGTGAAGTGAACATTTGACAGACAGCAGCCCTGGAAACGGTTCCCATCTGTATTGCTGCACAACAGAAAGGCAGAACTCACTTTTTTTTTTTTAAACTTGAAGAACAGAGCCAGCAGCTTATTCTTTATAAGTAATATCAACTGGAAAATTCTGTAGAAGAAGGCATGAAAATATATAACATTAGCATTTTTGTGACAATTTGTACATAAGTGATCAAGTCATATGACTCATTTTGATTGACTGATTACCGAAATAGCAATAACTAAGTCAAATGCTTGGTAGCTTGGTTGCTCCAGGAGGGGGTGTTTTCAAAGCTCCATATCTGATCGTCAGTGAAGTGAAAGAGTCGCTGATGGCTGTCCGTACATGTGCACCCAGGTGAGGAGAGGCCACGAGGCACCGTAATCCTGAGAGAACAGCGCCCTCAGATGATCAGTAAGCTGATGTGATGGATGACTCTGCCTGTCTAACTTCATAGTGCTCTTCCAGAACAAAAGGGAGGCTACAGCAGGTTTGACATATAGACACACATGGACTGACTGACACACACAATATGCGGATGCTGCTAGTGTTTGGCATAAGCATGAATAAAACGGTATTTTTCCAAGCAAATCATATTTTACCTTTGGCACAGCTGCTCACGCTGGACAGGCAGAGTGGTTCCTGTCACACTTCATCTCCCAAACTAATGCCACTATGGCTTTCTAATACAACCACAATGACATACTGCAAGCACCTACCTGATATCGCACCGTATTTCACACACAAAAAAAAAAAGATACATTCTTTTCAGCAGGCTGGTACAAAAATTGGTAGTTGCTCTTGCTCAGGGGCTACTCAGAGCTCAAACTGCTACCTGCCGACAGTCATGTAATCATGACGAGTGGCATTTTCCCACTTCAGTGATGCAGCACTACAAGATATAATAGACACACATATGATCAGAGAAGGAGCATCAAAAATACAGGACACATCTTTTAACAAATGTTATTAATACAGATTTGTGGCAGCACTGAAAAGTCGGCCATGTTAAGACCCTTGACATCCGTCCTGGTTAAATTTAACTGATGAATATGTATAATCCTCAAACTTTTCAGCATTTTTAAACCATATTTTGGACACTAGTTTGTTTTATGTGTAAAAGCCACTCAGTGTATTTACATTTTGCATTTGTTAATCTATATTATTTCTCTATATAGTTTCTTGTCCCACACATTTACATTTTCCACCAACATTAGTGCTGCATCGGGCACTAAAATTAACACTCATTTTTCGTAATTGTTTTATCTTACAAAAACACTGTGAGGCAATGAATCTTACACTACAGACATGAGTTGCTCTTCCCATGTTGCGTCTGTGACAGCATAACTGCAAAACTGAAAAATTAAAAAGGAACCACAGGTGTTGCTGAATCAACTAGGACTGAAATCATAATGATGATAACTTCAATGTACGCTGCAGTGCTCAAAGCTCCTCTACATGTTATAGGTGCTCTACCTGATGTTTTTGGGCTGGTAATGACTCACACTATCACTATCTGTGAAAAGACAACAAGGGGATGATTTTAACAAAGGCTGTGGAACATTTAAATAGAAATACATGGAAAGAAGAGAGCTCCAGTCACACAGCACTAACGAGTGGTGTACTGTACACTGACATTGCTGGATCAAAAGAAAAATACAAAACAGGCACCAAGGGACAGAGCAAATATTGGGACATTCTCACAATGTATACTTTCTGGAGCCATCTGTCCACATGTTTCTGCTCACACGGGCCAACACACACCTGTTTATTCATCAACAAATCCAACAATTTGTTTGTCAGTGTGAGCTATGTTCTTGATTGGAAGCAAGTGCCTTTGCTACCAAACCCATCTATCTTATACCCAGCATGTCTGTCACCAGAGCTCAGCTTTCAGTAAAGGGAACATCAGTTTGACACCTCGATGCCGTGTGTCTGATTATTTATTTTCTGAAAGTTGAGTGCGACGAGTGTCTTGTGCAATTGAGCCATGTCCCGCTTCGAGTAATGTGAAGAGAGGAAGAGTGCGAGAGAGTAACCTTCATGAGGCTGTAACAATAGGACGGCGTGTGTGGAGAGGAGAGGAGAGGAGAGGAGAGGAGAGGAGAGGAGAGGAGAGGAGAGGAAAAAGAGTGCTAACCTAATTAGGTTTGTGTGGTTCTATTAAAATTCTGTCTGCTCCCTAGGTATCAGATTAACCTAGTTGAAGTTATTCCTGATGAGTTACTTCTGAAGCTCTGAGGGCCACATCCTCAACCAAGGCCTTTTGCCTGGATACTCACTAGGAGGAGTCCTTGTGGTACGTAGGTGTGGGCAGTCTGGTCTAAAGATCACATCTAGATCCTGTTAATCTGGATCATGATCCACAATCTAGATTAGGTTGTGTCGAAGCCTGTTTCTCCACTGGTTCCTTAGCAGACACAAAAACAAGCTGAGCAGTGGGCCTTAAGGACCAGGTTTCAGAACCCCCCTGAACCCTTCATGTAAGTTTGTATATATATCACCACAACTTTATCGTGGAGGTCTACAGAGAGTTTGTTGGACTTTTCTAAGCTATGTCCAAGTCAAATGGAGTACACTAGAGTCAAGACACTCAAGGAATATTTAATCAGATCAGGTTGGACCTGACAACAATTTAGAGTACCATGCCATTCAGTTTTCAGTTTTCAATAAATCTTCCACAAAAGTATATTTTCCCTTTGCGATTATTCATTAGTAAGTTTAAACATGTTGGAAAAATCCATTTAAAATGAAAACTTCAAAACAGAACATGTACACAAAGTGAAGGAGCCTGAACTGACTGAATTTCTGAAGCCACAGTATCAATAAAATGTACGAGAGCTTGCACATAAACATGCCACATCATAAAACACAAAAAAGTGACAAAGGCCTTGAAGGTCTGAGAAAGTGACATTTAATAAAAAAAATGTACAAGGCAAAGTCTATTTATGTGTTTCCAGAATTTCTCTGTTGTTTCTATCTAAACCTGGCCCACTTTACAACAATATAATGTCTTACATTCAAAAAGTAGTGAACGTATTATTGTTGAGAACTAGAGGTGCACAACACTGATATCAAATGTTAAAAACAACAGAACTAATCTAGAATAAATCTAAAATAAAGTACAAAAATACAGAATAGATCAATACTGTAATAGTAATAATAATGATATACAATTAGGTAGGTGAGACAAACTAAATAAAGTTTGTGAGTTCATGAGAAGCAACAACAGCACTGAATTGACAGGTGCCTTTAAGCTGAGAAATCAGGCAGTGTCCATGGTAACGTGGGCCTCCTGACAAAGTCCTGTCACCAACTCAGGAGATCAGAAAGATCCCAGTAAGTTCACTTTTGCCCATCACTTCAGAATAGCACACAACATGAGTTGGAGGAAGACAGACAACAAACAAACACAACACAAAGAAAGAGGAGCTGCTGTGACTTGCTGCCACACAACAGACATCATTCTACAACGTCCAAACACAAACCAATTTAAACCTACAGATCTGCACACATGGTGCGTCAGGGGTCAAGCTGAAGCTGAACTACATGAACCTGAGATCAGCTGACAGACTAAGCACAGAGCCTAGAGGTTGCTAATAGGATTCTCACCCTTTAACCATGTGTACAGACACACACACACACACACACACACACACACAGACAACACACTCCTTATTATACTTCAGCTACATTCTGAGAATACCGAGAACAGATATAAAATGTAAATCCCTCTCCTTCTGTCAAATGCCACGAGTCCGCTCAGGGTCTGTGACCGGTCAACCACAGCAGTGCCCACAGAGGCAGCACACCACAAACTAACTGTTAATGAGACGACTACAAAAACAAAAATGTTTCCCCTGTGAACACAAATGCAAACCCATACAGTACAGAGATTTTTTTATCCTATGTGTGTGTTGTATCTTTGTCAGCTGCTACCAAAAACGTACCACTGTTCAGTAGCTGGCTGCTGTTAGTATGTGAGATTAAAGGTTCTCTTAAAAACCTTTAGCTATAGTGAAAATGGCTTCTGTGTGAAATTCAGTGGTTTATCGCTCTCAAAAGAAAAAAGTTAAGAATCTCTAATCAAGTTCAGATGTTCAGAAAATAAAACCTGTTTCTTTCCAAACTTCTGCACTAAAACGTTCTCCGGACACTGTGTGTGCGTGAATCTGGCTGTGCCAGCAAATTTAGTGCTTAATGAGCTGAAGAACTGATATAATGTGCCTCCACTTTAAACACTGCCGTGAGGTAAAAGGCCTCCAGTGAAGCTGAGTTTATGGGCCTTCATGAAAGAGTCGAGATAGAAAAGGCAACGGGGCTGATTTCACATGGTGGCGAGTACAATGTGAACCACCCCCCCCAGCCAGTGAAAGCTGCAGTAGCGCAGAAAAAAATGAACAGGACATGGTACAGTGTCTTTCTTTTATCCACACACACACACACACACACACACACACACACGTAATCCTATCATTTTAAACCAGTTATAGTAACTGTATTTTATTTTCCCTCTCTCACCCATATGCTCACACAGTCCTATCATATCACTGCAAACCCCTTACGTTCTTTACATGTTTAACTCCATTATTGACACAAGTATTTCAACACTAACAACCACTCAGAGTAAAACTAAACAAAACCTTTGTATACTGTAAATTAACAGAAATCCATACAGTCTGAGTTTCCTTGTGTTAATCTTCATTTGTTGGGTACAGCATTGATGGTTATCTGGTCTCGTTGTTGATTTTCTAATTATGTCTCCAATAAAAATCGCATAGCTACTCAAACCATTAGATTCTGTAACACAGGCAGCATCAGTCCATTTCTTCCCACTTTGTTTGTCTAGTTACTAATCAGTGGCTTCTCATGATAAAAGCACACACATTCACACATGGACGATTAAATCAAATCAAAGTATTGTGTAAATTCCAACAAAGTGTTCCTAGATAAGATGGCTCATTTTAGATGCAAAAATTGTCTTATTATCATAAAGCATTAGATTGACATTTCTGGAAAATACTATTGTTTTATTTATTACTGAGAGTGAAGAATGTTTTACAAATGCAAAAATGCAATCGTGTACTGAACTTTACTGAGCATCACTGAGACCGTAGGAAAACTACTGTATATAAATCTGATATCTTTCATTAATAGTTTATTTTTCTCTACTGTTTGTTTTCTTTTTGTGTATTGTTTTTATGATCAGACTCGCTTTGCAAAGTATTCACACCCCATCACTTCTTACATGCTACTGTATTATAAATTTAATTTTAAATTGAATAAAAAATTTTTCTCATCAATCTACAGTCAATATCCCATAATGGCAAAAACTGATATCTCTCATTTACAAAAGTATTCAGACCCTTAAAACAAGCTTCTCACACCTGGATTTGAGCAGTTTTTCCCTGACTGTTACTGACAGATCCTCTCAGGCTTCGTCAGGTTGGACGGGAAGCGTGTGAACTGCATCTTCAGTTCTCGGCACAGATGTTTGATGGGGTTTAAGTCTGGGTCACTTTATCTTGGTCGTATGCTTTGGATCACTGTTGTGCTGATACACTGAAAGTAACGTTACTGATCTATTCCTCACCACAAAATGTTACTACGGAAGTCTACGAACACTTGCATGGATTCCATGGTTTTCTTTATGTGCTGACGTGTAGTGTGAATTGTGGGACCTCATATAAACAGATTTGTGCTTTTCTAAACTATGTCGAGGTTACAGCAATTCACATTGCCATAAGTGGACTAGTCAAATTCTAGAGGCTTCTCAAGACAAATTAAAGTGAGTTTGGAGTGCCACAACAAAGGGGATGAATATTTTTGTAAAGGGGAGATTTAAATTTTGAGGAAACTTGAAAAAAAAAAAGTTATTGTGTATAAACTGATTAGCAAAAATAGCATTTTTTTCCACTAGAAATTTACAACACAATAAAGTGTGCAGAAGGTGATAGCATCTGTCTGTACAATTCATACTGTGTTAACATAAAGCATGTGTGAATGAAAAGTCTTAATAAAATGTTTAATATTAAACATACAATATATAACTTTGGGTAATTAAACTAGCAAGCAAAGTAGCATGAGACAAAATCATTCCACTTCGCTCCAATCCTTCTCCAATCCAAGACTTCTGGCGTTAAAAGCTAAAAAACGTACCAGACAAGCAGAAATAATTGACTTTCTCTGATAGGTTTGAAAAGTGAGCCCCACTCAAAAACCCTTAGAAGCAAATATCTCTGCACTGCTGCCGGCCTCTCCTCAACGCTACATAGCTCCACTTACAGACCATAGCTTTAAACAACGTGTTGTTGTTTTTTAAATCTGTGTGCAGATGATATTTCTGCTGATACCTGCTCATGTATATTTCAACAGCAGATTCCACAGGAGCGTCCTAAATTATTGGAGGCTTGGTAAGAATTTGAGCAGAGCAGACAGACGTGTACAGTAGGTACAAGCACTGCTACGTACTCGTAAACAGAGTGCAACTAAATAGGTTTAGAAAGAAGACAGAGAAGAAAAGAAGTGCTCCACAGTCACCGCGAGGACAACAATTCCACTGCAAGGAGAACTGAATGGAGAACTGATTCCCACCAAAATAAAACATTTAGAGAGAGTAGATGATACAGCAATGATTTCTGACAAACTGATGAGGCTTCTCTGGTCCTTTAAGTAATGAAAATGTGACATAAATTGGATCTACAAGCTGAACACTGCCTCAACTAGAGCAGCGTTATGTTAGCCCATGCCAAAACACATTGTCTATACAAGCATAAAATTAGAATAGAAGGGGTTTAGGTGTTATATCGGCCATGATTACAAAGCCAGGCCTGTTCTGTCGAGGCAGCATCTAAGCCTCTTTTAAAGCCAGGAAAAATCCAGAATGAGAATTTGAGCATTGTGTTGAACGTATTAGATTCACATGGTGTGTGGCAGCTCCTGCATTCATTACCACCAGCTCTGTTCAAAACATAGAGTTTATAAAACACCTTTTTAAAACTGGGCTCCAAAAGGGAAATGATATAAGAGGGTGTTTTTGTTCAGCCTGCTGAGGGGGAAGGAGATCTCTGCCACACTGTACCACAATAACATACTGTAGGGTGGATGTTGTTGCCTTTGATTTCACGGCCCCTGGTGACAGTCCTACTAGCGTTCCTGTTTATTTTTAACAGTTAGATGATTAAACGAGGAGGCCAAGTTGAAGGTTATGACACTTATCACAACCCATTGCCAAGCTAGTGTGAGAATATCTCCGCTTACATTTAAGCCCCTGGGTTTTCTTAGAATATGAAGTGTTGCTGTGCCCTTTTAAAAATACGATCACACGAGATGACAAGAGAGGACAGATGAAAGGCGTAAGCTAATATGACATAAAAAAAATTTTTTTTTCTTTTTTAAACCAGGCAGGTGAAGTTGAGGACACATTTAACACTGATCTGTTCAGGGATGCTGTGACAGACAGCAATGTTTCTCTAGCCACGTCATTAGTTAAACACTGAGCTCGCTGGTTAGGAACCAAAGAATAGAAACATTTTCCCTCACAGGCCTAAAACATGAATTTTCTCTGTGACTTACCAAACCCGCACAGTCCTGATGAAGCAAATTAGCTGAGTTTTTGAGTCTTACCCTCTTAATAATTAAATATGTTTTGTACTTTGATTGTTGCTTATTTAGTCATTAATATTTAAAATTACACAGGATTACTTAAGATTTGAAGCTGAGTTTAGAGGTCTGATTGCACCGCTGCTTTTCAATATTCTCATGTATTGTTCTTTCATTTGAATCACCTGCTCCACTGAAATTTCATGGATTTGCGCAACAGCTTTTACAGCCTTTTGTCCCTGGCTATTTGCATTTTTTTTTACCACTGGCAATGTGAAATCCTGTGGAACACAAGAAAAACTGGCATGTTCTAAGCCCATTACAAAATAAAATCACTTACTGAACATTAATGAGGACTTTTACTAGCGCATCAGGTGATTCATTAATAAAGGCAAAGGAAAACAAATTAATGCAAGTTGTCTGGTTAGTGTATCTAAGTGCACTGAATATGCATCTTCCATGTTGTGGTTGGTCTAATCTAGATTGTGTTACATAGTAAAACACATGTGAATATTTCTATGGAGAATTAGCATTTATTTGACAACATGCGACTCCTGTGGAGTGTGTGGAGCAACTTCTTTGTGAGTTAGAGTTGCATTATCTGCATAACTGCATAACCTGTCCATAGTATAGTAAAGACAGTTTCTGACTTCTCTGTCAAGTCGAATGCAAACATGTAATCTTATCAGAAGCCCTAAACAGCAAGAGAAAAGAAAAGAAGAGAAGAGAAGCTTTCTTAATAATCTGCACTTTCTTTTCTGAGCCCCTCCATCTACTCTATCCTTCACGGCACTCCAACTGCTGTTGTCTCTTAGCAACGCCACAGGGCAAATCGATGGAGGGGAAAAGGGAGAGACGGAGAGATGAATGAGGAGGGTGAAAGGACACAGGAAGAAGTGGAGAGAAGTGGGGAGAAGGGCACAGGGGTGTCAAGTGTATAAAGAAAACGAGGAGACAGAGGAGTGAAGTGGAGATGTAGGGGAGGAGGAGAGATGAGAGGCAAATAAAAGCACAGAGAAGTGAAGGTTTGGTGTGGAAGAAGCGAGGGAGGAAGAAAGAGAAGGAAACACAGTGGGAAAGGAGCTATAGTGAGTGCATGCTTAAATGTCAAGCTCTAGTCAAGTCACTGCATTTAATGTCATTTGGACCAAAATGTCACAAGTAGGCTCCATTATCAGGGATAGTAGCACACTAACTGCGTTTCCAAGAAACATACTTCAGCCTGCTGTGTTCAGCTACAATTAAAAATACAGAGAAGTCACCTTCCTTAAGTATCCTACTCCCTGGAAAAGACTACAACTTTTGTCTCATATTACGAGAAAACCCTGCTAGATTAAATGAGCCAGTTTAGTTTCTCCTGCTTTGTGTCTCTCATACTCTCTGAAGAAGAACAAAAGAGGTGGACGTTATCAGGCAGGTCAGTGCATCGCCGGCCGGGGCAGAGGGAGACGGCGGAGGAGCTGATGGCCTCCGACATCAGCACCACCAGACACCGGAGGTGGAGAACGATGCACGCCTCTTCACCATTAACACCACAACAGCACCGTTTACCCGATATGTGTGTGTGTGGCCCTGAAACACCCTGAGACTCTTTCAGTGTATAAAAATCCTGCTATGAAATGCTCACCTCGCTGTGCCCGTCGTGTTAAATCCCAAACCAGCGTTGTTTTCAGGAGCCGGGTCCTTTTTCAGGCTTGTTCGCTGCCGCCGCTGCTGCTTTTTTCTCGGGCATCTAGCGGTTCTCGTCGTTCGTGGCGTGCAGTCACGTTGTCTGAATATAAATGTGTGTGTGTGTGTGTGTTTCTTCTCCTACTCTTTCTGTGTGTACAAAGCCAAAACGAGCAGCGCAATTTGAGCGGACCTCGGCTCTAAATAAAAATAAAAAATAAAAGATGATAGCAGTTTCAGTCTAGCTATGCGCGAACCAGATGTTGAGGAGGCTAAACACTGCTAACCTGCTCCCGGAGTAAAATGACCGAAGAGGCTGTGTCGTTCAGCACGGCCCTCGGCGGCGAGCAGGAGGCGGCGTCGGAGGGTGTCTTCCTGGGAGGGACGGTCCTCGTACACCCCGGCGACCACTGCTGTCATGCTAACTAGCATAAATCTACATCTCCCTTGTTGTACCGACTCACAACTGCTAAAAAAAACTGCGTGTGTGTTATGAAACTATAAAGTTATGTTGACATTTTAAATAAATATGAACTCATATAGACATAACCACATAGCTAGGCCAGATGCTTTTTTTTTTTTTAATCGAAATTATACATCTAGTTAATGTAATTTTCCAGATTATGTTTTGTCTCTTTTTACCTTTATTTTAAATAATTTATTTTACTAATATCAATTCATGAAAAACTATATAGAGACAGAATTATATGCACAGTGTTCATCTGCACACACATATACATATTTTAATTGTAACTATCAACACATATGTGGAAACTTTTTAATGTCAGATTACAGAAACTCCTCAGTTATCACATTACCACAACAAATAATGAATATATACATCATGAAATAATGAATATCCATAGTTAATAAATCATCAAAGACCTAATACATGTTCATATCAAGTAAGGAAAAATATTCACCACATAATAAATATTAATGCCTAATAATGAAAACCAAACCAATAAATATTTAGATCTAAAAACCTAGACACAAATACACATTACTATGAGTGAAAAACCAACAATTATTTATTAATTATTCATTGTGGTTGTTCATTATTCCATGTGATGGTTTGTTATTTGGTTTGTTTCTGTGTTTCTGACTTGTCATTGCATATACAGATACAAACAAATATACATTTATATATCATACAGAAATACTTTGTGTCCTGCTGTCCAAAGATTTCCATTTTCCAACAGGCTATGTACATCAGTCCTGTAACGCATCAATACACAGCAGTAACATACTAAAATACTAAAACAATATCCCATTGGTTGCATAATGATCAACCCTATCTCTTATCTATGAAACATCCAGCCCCTCAACAAAACCTATTTCCTCACTATCACTTACTTATATAGGATTAAAATCAAAATTGTATCTTGTTAAGATTTTGCACCGAGCCCAAAGATGTTCTAAAACCCATTTGAACTCAGTTTATCCTGTATATAACTCTGTATTTTCAGGACACAGTTCAACCACTTCATGGGCCATTTTTGGGGCTGTCTTGTCCCCTCTCTGCCTTCCAGTTGCTTGCAAAATATTTTGAAATTTGTTGTATTTATACATATTGTATGATTAAGCACTGATTTAAAAGTTACATTTTTCTCAAATGTGATACAAACACATGTTCACTCACAAGGATTGCTGAAAAACATTGAGAGAAACTGTTCATACTTTTCAAAAAAACAACAACTACTGCATAGAAATCACCTATAATCACACAAAGAGAATCTGAAGTCTTTCAGATGACACATTTTGCCAACTACTTTCCATTAATCAAGTGCTGAATATTTGTTATGCACTGGTACTAAGATTAGTTCCTAAATAATAAAACTCTTTTGTCCATAAAACCAGTTACTCAGTGCAGTATAGCAGTGCTGCAGAGGTGATTTTTCAGTGTGATGTTTTAGGTGTAAGACACTATCACTGTGCAGGTTGCCAGCAAGACAGTTCCTCTCAGTTTTCATTTTCTGGTTCACTTAGCACATTCAATAGACCATGGAACTGAGAATCCACCATGGCCGATATGTAATATTGTCAAAAACACTGGAGGCCTTCTAGAGTACGTCTAATGCCAACAAAAGTTAAAGAGCCAACAACATAAGGTCAATAAAAAGTCAAAGTCAAGGAAAAAAGTCTAAAAAGTGTGCTTTCAGTATTCCACTTGATTACAATAACAGCCTCTTTTTGTGTGTGTGAGAGAAAGAGAGAGAGAGAGAGAGAGAGAGAGAGGGAGCGTGTAGCCATCTCCAGACATCAGCATCAGTTATGATTTAGCACCATCATGAAAACCGCAACGCATTGAGGAAACAAGATGATGCGGTCTAGTTAAAAACAACACACACACACAAACACACACATTTACACACAAAAGATATTTTGTATCTTCTGTTCCATGAGCCTGTAATGATGCGTGAACTGATACTGTATTATGATTTATATGGCTTGTCTATTCAATTAAATGTACACACTTTGGTCACATTTGTTTCCATTAAATTTTTAAACAGGGTAGATGTGCTTAATTTTATTACTCTATATTTTATTTTTATTTTTGCTTGTGCTAGGCTGCAAATCACAAAATTTGAGAGTACAGGTTAGTCTATAAAGTTTGAGTTTAACAGTAGACCTTTTTGTCTTGAGGTGTTTGTCGACATCTGCTGGATATTCTGCGCTCCTGCAGTACACCTCCGATTCCTGTCAGGCACTGTATCGGCCACCTCAGATGACGTCGTTTGGCTGCGGAAGGACCCAAAAACGGCGGCTCATCGTCGGCTTTCCGAGTTAGTTTGAGTAAGTGCAACTTTATCCATCTGAAATCGGAATCATCTCGTTAAACACGCTGGTAAATATTGTATTTTTCAAAACTATAATTTGTGCATAATCAATAGGACTTTGTATGCACAATCCAAACAATACAATAAGAAAATATAGGATGCGTCAGGTAAGACTGACGCTTTGTATTCAATGGGCTAAGAGCCCATTGAATATAAGATAGTAAATTGGCTTTATAGAGTAAGTATGTGCAAAGTTTATTACAGCTAAAATTGTCAAGTTCCAGATAGATAAGGTTAGTCTGCCGTGGCTTAACATCAAAGGTGTTACGTTAGCAAACAAATAAGTAGTGGGTCGGTGGAATTGCTAAGTGTGAAGTTCTTGGTAAGCTAGCTAACGTTAGCAGTGTTAATGCGTTGCAGCCATGTAAACATTAACATCAACACAATAACTTGTGTTCTGTGTCCAGAAAGTATTTGAACCATTTGCTATCTCCTTACTGCTTTACTCTAGAGGATATATGGAAGGTAAAGTTTTACACATTAATACTTCCTCTGTAGTGCACAGAGCTCAGTTTGAATGTCCCTCTGAAACACAGACCTCATTTGTCAACAGTGAAAAGCCAGTCATTGGTGTACCAGTCCGTAGCATTTACAGAACTGTTAGTTTTAACTAGACATTTATATCTCCCTTTGTTTTTTATATGATTATTTGTACACTACTGGTTTCCATCTCTTTGTCTGCAGTTTTGAGCTGGGCTAAACACTGTTTGCTGCCCCTGAACAACCTTGAGGGGTAACCACTGAAAGGGAGCCATGTTTCTCTACAACATCACCCTGCAGCGTGCCACTGGCATCACTCATGCCATCCATGGAAACTTCTCAGGTGAGTTTGCTCAGGATGTTTTTGTCTGGGCTCTTCCTGCTCTCTTCAAGTTTGAGACATCATGAGTTTGCTAAACCAGGTCTTTTTGTTAGAAAATCATCACTGGTATGTATTAGTTTATTAGCCTGCTTGTTTATGAGTTTGTTTCTTTGCTTATTCTGTATTTGGGATAGTTAACCTTGTACATTTTTTCATTTCTTGACTTCTATTTTCTAAAGTGTTGTGTTTGTGTGCTTATACAGTATTTTGGTAGATTTGTGGACCTGCACAGTTTTGTTTGTGCCGTTTTTGTAATTTCATCGGCCACAGTGGAACAAAAAAGTTTAGTACTATGGTACCTCATAAAAAATTGTTTCCGATAGATTCACTATTGGTGTATATTATTAGATGCTTTAGATAATTTCCCCATTCTTCTTGTGAGTGTCTTGCCAGAACGGTGGGATCTTTATAACTCGGAACTGCAGAAAATTAACCATTAAATGGCTCACTCACTCACTTTGTCATTCTTAGACATTTGTTAGATTTAATGGAAGTCAAAGCTGCATGGTGGTTGGTATAGCAACTGCCATTTCAAGTTTGTACTCAAGTATTTATGACAGTTGTGGTTCCAAGTTTTTTGGAAAGTAGAATTTTGTGAAAGTTTTTTAAACAGTTTCTGTGTGTCAACTATAACACACACTGATCTGATACCTAACACATGCTAAATGCTGACATAAGATGTTTCTGTTCTGGTAGGAACAAAGATGCAGGAGATTGTCGTTTCCAGGGGAAAGATCTTGGAATTATTGCGGCCAGATGCCAACACAGGAAAGGTGCACACTCTGCTCACAGTAGAGGTGTTCGGCATCGTCAGATCCTTGATGGCCTTCAGACTTACTGGAGGAACCAAAGGTATGAAACCGATGTTGCGTGCATGTGCTTGTGACTACAAACATGGATTATACAATTAAAAACACATCTCAAAAAACCTTTTTTTATTCCCATTTACACCTTTGTCTGATGTATTTATGTCTGTGTGTGTTTTTGTTTGTAGACTACATTGTTGTGGGAAGTGACAGTGGTCGTATCGTCATCTTGGAATATCATCCTTCAAAAAACATGTTTGAGAAGATCCACCAAGAAACCTTTGGGAAGAGTGGCTGTCGACGCATTGTCCCTGGACAGTTCCTGGCTGTTGACCCCAAAGGCAGAGCTGTAATGATAGGTACAAATTCATATCAAAGAGTTTTAATATTTGAACGAAACATAACAGTCACCCAAATAACAAAATGTCCGTATCTGATTACTCTCTTGTAGATTAAGTTTGTATGTGTGGATAATAGTATGTTAATAGCGTAACAAGGGCAGATATATTGCACTTTGGTTTTATTGTGACAGCATCTCCATCTCATTTACATACAGAGGTGCAAAAATATCAATAACATCCAATATAATGCAGTCCCACCAAACATTATTAATTACCATGTCATATCATCACTTCTCTCACCATTTGAAAATGATACATTTCACAAGTATTTTTAATGTACTGTTGGATTGAATTATAGTATAAAATGTTGTTTTTAGGTCACTCAGTGCAGACTAAGTGGTGCTGACATGTAATATTTTAAATTATTTTGTCTTTCCCTTGTAAAGGAGCAATAGAGAAACAGAAGCTAGTTTATATTCTGAACAGAGATGCAGCTGCACGACTGACCATCTCCTCTCCACTGGAAGCACATAAAGCAAACACACTGGTGTACCATGTAGTCGGGGTTGATGTCGGCTTTGAAAATCCCATGTTTGCCTGCTTAGAAATGGACTATGAGGTAAGGTCATGGAAACTCAAGATTGCGCCTTCAAAATGTGCAGTGACTTGTTGGGTCACATGTGTCAGTGTGTTGCAGATGTGATGAGTTTGTCATGTCTCTTCTCTGACTATCACTGGAGAAAGAGTTAACATCTCTGATCTCAGCACGAGTTGAATTTTAAAGCATCATTAGCCTGAAGGATATGGGAAAATAATTAAATTGAATTTTTTGGAAGAAATATTGCAGTTGAAATATAGTATGCATTTTTTAACCTTAACTTTTCTTGTTTTTCTTCCGTATTATGCATCTTATACATAGCTTCAGTTTTGCAGTCTAGCACAAGTGTGCTGTACAGCTGAAAGTGCAGCATTGCGACTTGATTAATTGTTCAGCCCTAATCAGTAGTACTAATCTTTTGTGAGTAGTTTTATTATTATTATTAGTTAATGGGCACGTTTAGTCATAATCTAATAATTGCTCTTTCCAGGAGGCCGACAATGACCCGACAGGAGAAGCTGCCGCCAATACACAACAGACCCTTACCTTTTACGAGCTGGACCTCGGTTTGAATCACGTAGTCCGCAAATACAGTGAGGCTCTAGAAGAACATGGAAATTTCCTCATCACTGGTAAGTATTTGGACACATGTGGCTGCACAACTTAGGGCTGAAACATGAATTAATTTAACATCTGTTTTGGTAATTAGCTGTAAAGCATATACACCAAGCAGATTAAAGTCATGTTTGGAGACTGGGAGAAGTGATGCCAGAAACATTTAGTGTGATTTGTCTCAGAACAACCTGTTTACAAATTTGACTGTAAGATAACACACATAGGCTTAGAGTTAGATCAAAAAACACAAGTGTTAGATGTGATGAGTTTGTCATGTCTCTTCTCTGACTATAACTGGAGAAAGATTTAATATCTGATCTAAACACTTAACAAGTTTAATTAAACAGAATAAAGAGCAAATTAGAGTATTAAGATGAAGCCATGGGTTGGAAAATGGAGCCCATACTGCCTTTGGGTCCCACCTGTTTCTCCACTTGTTTAAACCTCCTCTCTGTCTAGTTCCTGGTGGTTCAGACGGCCCCAGTGGAGTTTTGATCTGCTCTGAAAACTATATCACTTACAAAAATTTTGGAGATCAACCTGACATTCGCTGTCCCATCCCTCGACGCAGGGTGAGTCTCAATACAGAAATACACCATCAACAAATCTTAACACAGCCAGCTCAACCACATACGTTATGTTGTGAGAGGATTTTTTTGTTTTATGTCTTCCTACAAGTGCAGAATAATTTAATGAGTAGCAATGTTGTAATTTTTTAACTACAGTTTCAAATTGAGTGACATTTTTCCTGCTTATTTAGAAACTGTGTTATGATTTAAGTCATTATTCCCATGCTTTTCTGCTTTTTTTGGGGTGTTTTGAACTCTGAATGCATACCTATTTTTATTCTGCTTTTCTTTCGAACCTCATTTTCTTCACGTGTCGTATCCTACAGAATGACCTGGATGACCCAGAGCGTGGGATGATATTTGTCTGCTCAGCCACCCACAAGACTAAGTCCATGTTCTTCTTCCTCGCCCAGACTGAGCAGGGAGACATCTTTAAGGTTACCCTGGAAACAGATGAAGAAATGGTGAGCAAAGACTAATCTATTGAATTTCTTATTTCAAACAAAGTACAAAGTTTAAACAAAGAAATACACTGAAACTACTGTAGTGTGTGTGTGTTTGTATATATTATTATCAAACTTATACATATTGTGTTCATGTAGATGTTGGGTGGTTAATATGTAATGTGTTAACACTGGAGTATGCAGTTCACTTAAATTTATTTTACACAGAAATACTATACTATTGTGTATAGATGTGTCAAAATTGGTAAGTTCTGAGTATGATTGTTGTTTTTCGTAGGTCACAGAAATCAGGCTAAAGTATTTTGACACCATCCCTGTGGCAACAGCCATGTGTGTCCTGAAGACTGGTTTCCTGTTTGTGTCTTCAGAGTTTGGAAACCAGTAAGTCTCAGGCTGTACATTACTTTTTTGTCTCTTTCTTTCTGACTGAGTTAATTTGAAGTGAATTTATACATTTTTCCCCCCCAGCTTAAATTTCTCTCGACCTTTTTTTCCTTCAGACCTCTTGCTGATGATTGTTTTTCTGTTTCCTTTAGTTACCTTTACCAAATCGCCCACTTGGGTGATGATGATGAAGAACCTGAGTTCTCCTCTGCGATGCCGTTGGAAGAAGGAGACACGTTCTTCTTCCAGCCCCGTCCCCTAAAAAACCTTGTGCTGGTGGATGAACAGGAGAGTTTATCTCCTATCTTGTCCTGTCAGGTCAGTATGCGAATGTTTGTATGCACTTCTGACAATAAAATTAGGACCGTAGAAATATATTTTAGTTTGGTTGTAAAAAAACAAAACGACCGTTTTTTTCCGTGCACACCCCACCGGAAGGAGACCCCGGGGAAGACCCAGGACACGCTGGAGGGACTATGTCTCTCGGCTGGCCTGGGAACGCC
>JAUMHL010000027.1:5484095-5498357 GCA_032362345.1 Sandelia bainsii | reverse complement strand
CGGAGGAGCTGGAAGAAGTGGCTGGGGAGAGGGAAGTCTGGGTATCCCTGCTGAAGCTGCTGCCCCCGCGACCCGACATCGGATAAGCGGATGAAGATGGATGGATGGAAAAACAAAACGTTCCTCACTCTCACAGAATTTACTTGACCTGTTTTTGACAGATTGCTGATTTGGCCAATGAAGACACGCCTCAGCTGTATGTGGCCTGTGGACGAGGACCCAGGTCTACTCTGAGGGTCCTTAGACACGGACTGGAGGTACACACACACACACACACACACACACTGGCACAAGGATAGGTGCACACACACTAGTGGCAGGAAAAGTGATGAGTTTTTTCATGTCTCTTCTCTGAATAAAAGCTGAAGACTAATTTGCTCTGATTTCAACTGTGGAGTTTTCTGTGTAGACAAACTGCTTCTGCACTTACATTTAGAACTTGTTACTTAATTAGTTTGTTTGTTAACTTTTGTCTATTAACAATCATGACTTAATAACAGCCTTGGTGTTAGAAATGTTACATTTAACATTTATTTCTTTTTTTCTCCTTTTTCATTGTTTGCCCTTCTGTATTTCCTTGTCACTGTCAGGTATCAGAGATGGCTGTGTCTGAACTGCCCGGTAATCCCAACGCTGTGTGGACAGTACGCAGACATGTGGATGGTATAACTTTTCCTGTTTCTGATACTTTTTTGTAAACTTAGGATCATCAGTTTACATGAAATATTCCAGATAAGGCAAAATTGTCACAATGAATACATCTCAGTGCTCTTAAAATATATTGTACTGCTCTGTTCAAACCTTTAATCTGCATCATAAAACATTAGTGCATTAGATTTAGAAATCCCAGGTTCTCTGTGGATTTGGAGAATCGTTACACTTCTTGTCATGACGTGTGAGTGAGTGTTGTAAGCATTATTTTGTAATCAGTATTTTCTGTTGCCTTTGTTTTCTCTTTTTTTATTTATTTTATTAGATGAGTTTGATGCCTACATCATTGTATCTTTCGTCAATGCTACTCTGGTACTGTCCATCGGAGAGACTGTAGAGGAAGTGACAGATTCAGGATTTCTGGGAACAACGCCCACTCTCTCCTGCTCACTGCTTGGAGAGGATGCCCTGGTACAGGTGAGAGAAATGTATCATTTTGATTCCTATGATGATTCCCTCCTCAAGAATGTCTCAAGTTCTTTACAGATGTGATGTGCAGTCATCAATCATTATGCCACAGGTTTTGAACAATTGGGTTGTGTCAGTTTGTTTCCAGCCAAGATGTTACACCAGTAAAAATGTCTTTGTCTATGACTCTTTACCAAAAGAGTCACTCACACAATTACATTTCATGCAGAGTCTATAAAATTAAAGTAAAAAAAAAAGAGATTACTGTCTTTTGACATCTTATGTGTATCCAGAACCTCTGAGTGCTCTGGGTTTTATTAACTTGCTCTAACTAAACCAATTTTTCATTTTTCGTCCCTGGTCTTCTGTTTGTTCATACAGGTGTACCCAGACGGTATCCGTCACATCAGAGCAGACAAGCGTGTGAATGAGTGGAAGACTCCCGGTAAAAAAACGATTGTCCGCTGCGCTGTGAACCAGCGACAGGTGGTTATCGCCCTCACCGGAGGGGAGCTGGTCTACTTTGAGATGGACCCGGTAAGAAAGATGTTTCTATGAGTGTTTGTGTGCTTGTATTAGTTTTCACAGGAATGGATGTATATTTTATTTTGCATTATTTGTGGGTTACTGTGTTACCAATATTACGTGTTCAGCATTTCACATCTTATGCTACTTCAACCTCCATAGTGTTTAGGTTTCAGGAACACATTTTGAACACTCACAATGTATTTAGGCCAAAAAGTCACAGATCTCACTGGCATTTCAGAAGGATTTTAGGATAAATCTGCTACATCAAACCTCAGTTAGTAGTAATAGAGCATTAATAAACCTTGGATAAAGGTTCAGTCTCTGGTTCCTTTTGGTCACATGTTGAAGTGTCCTTGGTCCAAGACCATGAACCCCAACCTAATACCACCTTGAATGTAGGACCTGTTCACAACAATTCCACTATGGCACCAATTATCTTCTCATCATAAATAAAAAAAGCAAACAGTTTTGCTAAATTCTGGTTGAACAGATTTGCAGATTTAATCCTTTACAGCATTTAGGTTTCAAATATCAGACATTAACATCTTCCCCTAATTTGTATTTTCTGCAGATTAAATTCAATTCAGTTTATTTATATAGCGCCAAATCACAATAATCATCTCAAGGCACTTTACAGTTACAGATAAAGTCATACACTTAAATATGACTAAAGTAGATTAAAACTAAATCTTTAGGTGCTAAAATGAACAGAGAAGACTGAAACAGTAATGCTGTTGCTCTTTGTCTCCCTACTATCTGTAGTCCGGCCAGCTGAATGAGTACACAGAGCGGAAGGAGATGTCTGCAGACGTGGTGTGTATGAGCCTGGCAAATGTTCCACCTGGTGAGCAGCGCTCTCGTTTCCTGGCCGTGGGACTGGTTGACAACACCGTCCGAATCATCTCCCTGGACCCGTCGGTATGAGGGAACATAGACATCTGTTGATATATTGGAAACCTGAGTGCAGAACACCAGGCTCTCAGAGACATTAATATAGGTTTACAGTGTGTTCGCTTAATGCAGTCGGAAATGAAATGAAAAAAAAAGAAAGATGATTAATGTCACTTTGAGTGAAGCACCGTGACTGTGTTAATGCCTCAGAGTTGGTGGGTGGTGATAAATGTTTAAAAACAAAAGAAATTATCCTGCACTCAAATAATTTAACATGCAATTTAATGGTATCCAAACACACTTAAAACTGTTTCCTTTGTTTCTTCAATTGCCATGAATCTCATCCATCCAAAACACAGTTTGGTTTTTGTTCAGTAACAAAAGGATGGCCAGAGATATGTCCTCTGGCCTTAAAATGAATTTTTAGGTTCAATAGAAAGTCTTGCTTTAGGAGGAGATACAGCAATATCTTTTTTTAAAATCGTGATCCATTTATATTTGGCGTCAGCAAGTTGTGAAATTTGAGATTCTGATACAAAACTGAAAAAAATAATTTTTCCACATGTAAATTACAGTACAGGTTGGCTGCAAACATGGATAAAAATATTGAAATATTTGCCAAGATCCTGAAGGTTTTTATTTAATTTATTAAATTTTGCCACGTTTCCCAAATCCTAACTTGGTCATCCTGTATTTAACCAAAGCAAGTAAATTGTTTATTTCCTGATCCACTTTATATGTGAGGAAAAAGCCTCTTTTATATTGTTTGTTTGTTGTGTTTGTATATATTAGTGAGGCTGTTCCATGTGTTGAAAATTGTTTTAACTCTTTGATTCTTCTTTGTGTACAGGACTGCCTGCAGCCGCTCAGTATGCAGGCTCTACCAGCCCAGCCCGAGAGTCTGTGTATCGTAGAGATGGGAGGGGTCGAGAAACAGGATGAACTTGGGGAAAAGGGAACAATCGGCTTTCTCTACCTCAACATAGGGCTTCAGGTAGTATTTTATATTAATTGAACAGTTTTTAGTGTTCCCAAAAGGTTTTGTTTCTGTTTCTTTAAGCCTGATGTCACAAGTTATCATGATTTGGCTTTACGAGCATGTCTTAAGTAATATGTGTTTGATCCTCTTGTTTTTTTAGAATGGTGTGCTGCTGAGGACTGTTTTGGACCCAGTGACAGGGGACCTGTCGGATACCAGAACACGCTACCTGGGGTCCCGACCTGTCAAACTCTTCAGAGTCAGGATGCAGGGACAGGAAGCTGTATGTGATATTTTCACATAATAAATACAAATTAAAAAGAGAATCTGCTAATGCAACTCCACAATATATCTTAGTATAAACAGTATATCTGTGAGCTCAAACTAATATGATCCTAAATCTTGTAGCTGCTGATCGCACTGAGCAACTCATAAAATTTGTAGCACCTAAAGCCTGTGGGGGATGTGGTTTTGTTGTGAAAATATTTGTTAGTTGCGGCTGTATAATATCATCTGTGTATTCTGATTGACAGGTGCTGGCCATGTCCAGTCGCTCCTGGCTCAGTTATTCGTACCAGTCTCGTTTCCATCTGACCCCTCTGTCATATGAGACTCTGGAGTATGCCTCTGGCTTTGCCTCCGAGCAGTGCCCAGAAGGTATAGTGGCCATCTCCACCAACACACTGAGGTACGGATGCACACTGCTGCAGTCTGAAATGTTTACATAGGTATAATGTAGGCAGCCTTATTTGTTATGTTGTTTTAAAAATCTTAGAGGTTGAACCAAAGGTGTGTGCAATGTGTGATGTTTCTTGGTCAGCATCTCCTCAAAAATATAAATATGTCTGGTCTAGATATGTTATTGCTAACAATGAAGACAGCAGGGAACAGGTTAAAGACCCTCTGCTGCTGGGTCCCTTAGAAGAAGCAACAATCACTGTAAATTTAAAATAGTAGCAAAATTACTTCAAGTGCAAATCTTTGAGGCATTTGTTTATATTAAAAACGAAGTAAAGGAAAATGGTGTAAACATGATTACTACAGGGATATAATGAGTACGTCACACATGTATGTGCCGATAATGTACAACAGATTCATTCAGTGTTGAGGTGGCATTCTGACTATGAATTGTAAATTAAGTATCTGTGGTTTCACGGACAGAACAGCTCATGTTCAGAGCTCCGCCCCTCACTTAGAAAATAATTTATAACTGTCTCGTCCAACTCCTCTAACAGAATCTTGGCTTTGGAGAAATTAGGAGCCGTCTTCAACCAGGTGGCGTTTCCACTGCAGTACACTCCCAGGAAATTTGTGATCCATCCAGAGACCAACAACCTGATTTTGATCGAGACTGACCACAATGCCTACACCGAGGCGACTAAAGCTCAGAGAAAGCAACAGATGGCTGAGGTATGAAGTGCACATGAAAATAACAATAGTGAAGCTATCCTACAGGCAGTGCTAAAACCTGCTCCTGGTTCCCAACAGTAATGTTTATAGATCAGTAAGACTTTTAGAACTATTATTAATGTTTTCAGGTTAGAGCTTAAAAAGAAAGACTTGATTTTTAACAAACTCTTTGCTTTGTCTGAAGAGACAGAGAAAATTTACCATCAGTGACAACTATTAATAGAGCCAGACTACACAAAAAACATAAACCATGAAATAACAGAGCATTTCAGAGACCACACAGCATCACGTTTCTTACAGTTGAGCAACTTTAAGCCCGTGACCGATTGTAGCTGAGTGTTTCCTTTATGGAGATTGATTGCGTTCAGAGTAGGGGTCAGCAGTTATGTTGGGCTAAAGGCCAGATGTGAGTTTTATAAAATGCTATTCATTGTGGTATTTACAGGCAAGCAACATGGTCCATTGTGTTTTGATTTCTGCTTTTTTTTTTTTTTTTTTTTTTTTTATAAAAATAAAAGAGATTTATGAAAGTGTTTTGTTGATTCTTTTGGTTCCTGGTCTGTGCGGTAGTTGATTTACAGTAACAAAAATGGTTGAAAATAAAAATGGACATAACTATCCTTTATTTTTGCCTTATCTCAGGCTACTGACTGAAGTGAAGTGATTCTGAACATATTACACATTTTGTACTGTACAGGTCATTTTCATATAAAATGATTTTCACAGTTATATTGTTATAATCAAAGGAGATTTAAGGGGAGAACAACATTTGACCCAGGCCTATTGTTTTGCTGTTGTCCATGCAGGAGATGGTGGAAGCTGCTGGTGAGGATGAAAGAGAACTGGCTGCTGAAATGGCCGCTGCCTTCCTCAACGAGAATCTCCCCGAAGCCATCTTTGGTTCTCCTAAAGCTGGAGCAGGACAGTGGGCGTCATTGGTTCGTCTCGTCAACCCCATACAGGGTTCAACTCTGGACCAGGTGCAGCTGGAACAGAACGAAGCTGCATTCAGGTGAGCTGGAGCAATTTTCCCAGTTGCCTTTATGCGGAAATGTAGGTAATTGAGGAATGGCTGAACAGACAAGGACGGAAGAAAGGTCAGTGACACTGAGCTAGAGTTCAGCTTTCTGTTTAATGACAGAGGCTGTTTGTTAGTGAAGCTCTAAGTGTTAGGAAATTATTTGTAAACAGAGTTTAGAAAGGATAAACATTGTAAAATGAAAAGTCAAATTCAGGATTCTAGCTGAAGAACAGTTTCACATTACACCAATAGCTAATACAGAGTCTGAATAACTGAATTTAAGGGACAGCTGCCTTTGTGAAATTATTTGGAGCTTCAAAACAGACCAGTTTTTTCTTTACTGTATACTACATACCTTGCCGTTGTATTTTTTGTCTCTTTGCACTGACAGCAAGCACTAACTAGTTATGTTTAACTTAATTTGTATTAACCAGTTAAGACTAAAATCTTTAATATCTTAATCTTGTCAGCTACATTAATTTAATTGAAATATTTTCTCTAATACAAAATATTTTAAAACTAGGTTAATAATGAATTGTCACCATCCAGCAATGTAGATGTGCATGTTGCACTTTTTAGCCAAATATGGAATCTATAGGAAACTTTAATATACATTACTGCCTGCTATAACATGAAATACGCTTAAATGTGTACACTCATGGTGAAGGGTGAATATTTTTTCAGCCAATTTAAATACAAGATAATGTTATTGTATAAACCACCAGACCCTTCGTTTCTGCGTGAAGTTCTGTCTCTGTTCACACATACTTTTGTAGTATATTTTGCTGACCCTGAAACTGCATCAAATATTTCATTGGAACTGATGTTCTAAGGAAAAATGGTTGTTAAGTTTTTGCTAAAGTATAGTAGTAAGTAAGTAGTAGCGCATATCTCACGCATCCTTTCTTTGCCTTTTCCTGTCTTTGATATTTTTCAGTGTTGCAGTGTGTCGTTTCACCAACACGGGAGATGATTGGTACGTTCTGGTGGGCGTTGCCCGAGACATGATTCTCAACCCCAGATCAGTGGGGGGCGGTTTTATCTACACTTATCGACTCATTGGTGGAGGAGAGAAGATGGAGTTTGTACACAAGGTTGGTTACACTGAACTCAAAGTTCGCTGCTTGGACATTTATTCAGAATCATCGTTTACTCCCAGATTCACTCATTCACATAGAGATAAAAGATACATTTGCTGCTAATGGTACAAGTGAAAAGTTTTGCAGCAGCTGTTACTGTCTTTTACTGTAGGTGGCCACATCAACATGTTTACACATTGTGCAGGGCCAAACTGCTGCTGCTGTTTAATTTCTTGCCAGTAGGTGGCGCAGCCTGGACTGTACGTGCAGACCTTTTCGGACGTGCACCAAGGTGAAAAGTTTTGTCTTAGAAATGAAAGCTATATTTCTGTGATCCCAAACTGAGTGAAAGTGAAATGTAGACAGCGAGTCTGGCATCATACTGATCATCTGACACTTGTAAATCTATTTTTCTTTGGGGGAAAGTAGCATCACATCAAATTTGGTTTGGGACGCAGGGTGTTATTTGCCCAGGGAAACTCTGCTCTCTTATGTAAACCGTTGTTAGCGGTTATGGTTTGAGATGTCGAGGTCTTCGAACTCCACCAACTGGGGACAGCCCTGAGTAAAGATAATGGCACCAAATGCAGATGTTACACAAGGCACTGCTCCCTGGGCAGTTCCCCAGAAACTTGAGCAGGGTGGAGGCCATCAGGCTAAATCAGCCCACATACATTTGCTACCTGATGTGGATTAACAAGGGAAGTGAATCATTTACTTGTACTGCACTGCGATGTCAGCCACTTCTTCTAGGAATTTCCCAACCACTTAACCAGAGCTGATGTTTTAGATGAGCCTGTCTGGCACACATTGTTCACTCATGCACATACACATGCATATAGACAATGATGCATACCCAAGGTCTCAGGTATGCAGAGTTTAAGAGCACATGTAGTATTTTATAGTTCAATTTATTCACCAAACAAGATGATCAACTTGTCATTTTAGTCAGAAATCTGTCAACAACTGCCAATCTCTGTTAATGTATGTCGGCAACTTTAATGGGTTTCTCTGCTCCCTTACACAGGCAGAACATGTTTTAACATCCTCAGATTGTGTTTCAGTCGTGTTTAAGGCACATCTCTGACATAAGCCACATTGTCGATGTTTAACTTGGTTTTTATGTTTGGACTCGGTGTAATTGAAGCCTTATCTTAGAAATAAAGTCTGTACTAATTAGATTAACAGTAGGTTTCAGTTTCCCACTATTTTATATTCACTTCTGAAACATGGAATAAGGGCAATAATCTAATGTAAGATTTAAGTTTTCTTTTCTGTGTCATTTAAGTGTGTTGGCGGGTACATGATATTTCATAGTTTGATGCAGTTCAAGTCGTACTAACATCAGTGTGTGATAGCAAAATACTACAACAACCCTTGCATATGTTTTTCCTTCATACACTTTGTAGTATTAGCGTTATGATCTAACGGATATTTAGCACTGATGACTAAAGCAGTGTCTAGCGAGACACTTCTTCAAAGTGGCGCTCTTCTTCTGCTTAAGAAATATAAGCTGTTTCTGTTTAGACAGTCTGTCTGTATTTTCGCCTATGTTCCTTCTAAAAAATTATCGGATTACCAGTGGCTTATAAATTGTTTTTTTTTCGGTTGGCAGACGCCAGTCGAGGACGTGCCTTTGGCAATTGCTCCGTTTCAGGGACGAGCTCTCGTGGGGGTTGGGAAACTCCTAAGAATCTACGACCTGGGCAAAAAAAAGCTGCTTCGCAAGTGTGAGAACAAGGTAAGGCAAGGACCCAAATACACACACTTGTACTTGTGAGATGTTGATGTGAATATATTGGATAGCATTGTCAAAGTCTCCGTCTCTTGTTGTTTAATTAGCACTAGTCGATAATTCTCCTTTAAGTACAGTAGTTGACATTTAGCAACAGTCCACACTAAAGCTAGAAGTATTGAAATATTAAAGTTAAGTAAACAATTTGTGTAACATAGTTTTTCACAGAAGTTCTTTTAGGAGGATGAATGTGACCGCAGCCTTAAAAAGGCTTTAGAATCAGCATTCAGAAGCCAACTTATCTGATTTGACAGGGAAATCATTACAATACACTTAATGTCTTACTCAAGCTTGCGATGAATGCTGACAAATCCAAGTTAATCTCCTGTTGGTTCCAAACATATGAACAGAAATGGGGAAAGAAAGTTTAGTATTTTCTGTTCCAACCACCTGGAATAACTCAAACTGAACAATCTTGTATCACAGTTTGAATTTAAGGCCATTGTAAACACTATAGTGAAAGACCCCTGTGCTGTCTATGTAAAGAAGCTACAGTGTGTCCCTAAGATAGTTTTAACTTTAACTAAGTCTCAATTCATTACACATGGAGCAGTTCTCAGAACAGGACTACATCACATCTTGTTTCTCTTGTAAAATTGTCCTCTGTGGTAGACACATTTTTTTTAAATTGTGCTTTTTTGTTCCCTGTAACTCTCCAGCACATTTCCAACCTGGTGACTGGCATCCACACCATTGGCCAGCGTGTGATCGTGTCTGACGTTCAGGAGAGTCTGTTCTGGGTGCGTTACAGGCGCAATGAGAACCAGCTTATCATCTTCGCTGATGACACATATCCCCGCTGGGTGACGACAGCCTGTCTGCTCGACTACGACACCATGGCTTCTGCCGACAAGTTTGGGAACATCAGCATAGTAAGTACAGGACATGTGTTGGGTTTATGTATAAGTTATGTAATTAATGCCAGAGAAAGTACACACTAGAATACATTTTGAAATTTATGGCATAATTTCTTCTTGTGGACTCAAAAACATCAACACCAATTATAAAACTTCATTTTCTCAGGTGCGTCTTCCTCCAAACACCAGTGACGATGTAGATGAGGACCCCACAGGGAACAAAGCTTTGTGGGACCGAGGCCTCCTAAATGGAGCATCACAGAAGGTAAAACCATCATTCCGTTAGCCAACCTTCTTGTACAGGGTAATCAAAGTGTCACGTTACATTTATGTAATTTTATCACCTGCTTTTTCATATTCAGAAGTTAAAATTGTAATAGTATATTGGTTATAGCATACTGAAAAAAGACACACAACCGGTCCGCTGTTTTTATTTTTAGTCTTTTCCTCAAAATTAATGTGTCGGAGCGAGAGTGACAAGAATGTAGTTTTTTTTTATGTTGAAACAGTTGTTTCAGACTTTGAGATGTGTCAGCGAGAAACATTGTGTATTCTGTTGCACAGAGGCCAGGCAGGTTTGAATCATTTTGGACTGCAGGACTCTGGCCTTATGCCCTAATTTGCCTCCTTCACTGCTCTGACCTCCAACCGCCAACACACACACACACACACACACACAAACTGCATAGCACCATCAACCACAAGTTGAATCTACTCGCAAATGCAACACAACTCAGGCGAACACAAAGCATCACTCATCCCATATTTAAATCCTGGTCAAAAACTGTTTAGGTAGCAGATGGACTGGGAAAGTCCCTTCAATTTAGACTGTACCAGTTGGTCCCAGTTGTCTTTGTGACACAGTGTTTGTCAGCTATTTCTGGTTCTGCGTGCATTGATTGAAAATTTAGTTTGACTTTGGAAATGTACCGTGTCTGTTTTTAGATGTGGGTGTGGATGCCTGGATTTGTCTTTATCCAAAATGTCTGGTGTGTGTGTGCGTGTTTGCGCGTGCGTGCTGGGTGAATGAACTTAATTATCCATGCATAGATTGGCTAAATGCTGCCTCACGTTAAATTTTATGTATTATTGTATAGAATTCAGGTCACGTGGACAGCCAAGAGGGCACAGGAATTGAGTGACTGTATTACATCTATCAATTTGTTTTTATTTGGGCTAAAGTGATCATGACAGTCAGTTACAGGCCACTGATTCCTACCCAGCAACAAAACGAGTTACATTTTTATCCCCTCTTTCCAATGTCCGTCTTCAGGCTGAGGTGATAATGAACTATCATGTAGGAGAGACCGTGTTATCTCTCCAGAAAACCACCCTGATCCCTGGAGGTTCAGAGTCTCTGGTCTACACCACTCTGTCTGGAGGCATCGGCATACTGGTCCCCTTCACCTCACACGAGGTATAACACAAACACAGACACACTTAATGTCATAAGTTTGAGTTTGTTTTCATAACCCGTTTTTTGTCCTGTTGTACTGGTTATTGCCATTTTTCAGCATATCTGTCTTTTATTTGTCTTCAGGATCATGACTTCTTCCAGCATTTAGAGATGCATATGCGCTCTGAGTTCCCTCCACTCTGCGGCAGAGACCATCTCAGCTTCAGATCATACTACTTCCCAGTCAAGGTTGGTACTGTTGTTACGTCTGTGTTTTTGTAAAGACCTGACGTCATATATCATTTGATCACCTCTGTACACCGTCTCATCTCTTTACAAAACACGCATTAGAGCATAACATATCATTAGAAACAAACCTAGTTTGAGTCATGTTTGTTGTTTTGTTTTCCCCAGAATGTGATTGACGGAGATTTGTGTGAGCAGTTCAACAGCATGGACCCTCACAAGCAGAAAAGTGTGGCAGAAGAACTGGACAGAACGCCACCTGAGGTCTCTAAGAAGCTGGAGGATATCCGCACTCGCTATGCCTTCTAATTGTACACCTTCGAGCAGCGGGAGCAGACAGAGACACACTCATTAGGACCGTTGCACACACAAATATGCCCCTTTATTTTAAAACGGCCGCAGGTTGGTGGACACATATTGCTACATGTTTGTGGCCAGACACACGTTATCACTTGGGAAAGTCTGACATGTCACATGTTTTTAATTCCCAAAAACCTGCTCAATCATGATGCAACTCATAAGCACCTCTTTCCCCCCAACACAAGTATGTATGTTATCGCCCACACAGTTGTGTGATCAGCAGTGTCGTCTTTCCACAATGTACGTACTTGCTGATTCAATTACCAAGAAGGTGTCACACCTCCCCTGTGCTGTTGTCAACAGAAACCACAGACGCAGCAACACGAAGACACCATTAAACCAAGACATGACAAGAGCGTTGCTGGTTTGTGTTCCTAGAATTGTTCCATTTACATGTTCAGCTGTGTGTGAACAGAATTCACACCACTGCATTAACAGCTTTCGCACTGAACACACATCATCTGTCGTTATTTTTCAGCAAGTTTTTTTGAAGGCTTTTTAACTCGTAGAAAAGTCTAGTATTTCCTTAAGGGACACTGTCTTTAGACAGTGATTTCATGCTGTCTGGACAGAAGTTGGACGTAAAGTCTAAAAGCTGCGACTGTTCTACTGTGCAGGCTTTTTGCATTTTGTCTTTTTCATATTTGATCTCCAAACAAACATATTTTTGTATGGTGTGATTATTTTAATGTGTACTGATTAGAATTATTTGTTATAATGCATATACCACAGTCCTGATGGTATTATTAAATCTTTCTTAGCCCCTGGCCCTATGTGTGTGAAGTTGATAATATTGCAACTGGGAACCAAATAGAAGCCAACCTCTAACCCAGTCTAAGCCTCAGGCCACGGTTTAAGAAGTGTTGCCATACTGCAGCATTAGACTACGGGTGAACTCAGACTAAATAAGGGGGTGGAAGAATACTGAAGGTTTGCATTGGGTGTTGTTCCTCTCGGTCCTGTAAATTCCCAACCTCAGCCACAGGCACAGACATAACATTCTTCAGTCGTCACTGGACTTAGGGGTTTGTGGGATGGGGGCAGTGGTCTGTTTTTGTAAATAAAGTTTTTTTTTTTACTTTATAATGCCATGTGTTTGCGTGTTTTCCTGCCACTGTGTGTGTGTGTGTGGACAACCATCACTCAGCCAAAGACTTCACAGCTGAATTTATCTGAATCATTAACGTGTTTTGTGGTTTTGTTTTTACAGCTATTATTGTTCAGCCTAAGGAGTATTAATGATGTTCTTCAGTTACAGCTTAAATTGCTTAGATTTGGTTAATTTGATTGAGACCTAACGGGCAGAGTTTGAGCCATTAGCTTTATCAAGCTTATTCTAGCGTGAAGACAAAAAAATGGGAAATGGCTAGTTTTCCCCTGTACGAAGGCAAAACATAAATAAATAAATAAAAAATGCCTACCAGCATAGCTAAAGCTAATTTTTTAATCTGTAGGTAGCCGTTTATCATGTTTCCAGCACAAATGTGTAAAAAAAAAAAAAAAAATACAAAATTGATTAAATAAAACCCCCAAATCATTAGTTACTACACATTCTTCACACTGAGTGAAGATGAAACCAAAAGTTGATGATATGCTTCAACTGAATTCTCCGTTGTCTGTTACAAGAATAGCTGAAGTGGCTGCTTTGCGTGATAAATGCAAAATGCAACATTCATATAAAGATTTCTGATTGACTTTGATCAAAGTTACAAAAAAACAACGTCCTAGTTTGCAGCAGGACTCTGTCTCGTCCCGCGTGGAGCACTAGCCTGACAGCTGCCTGCGCTTTCCTCCATCTGTAGTGTCTTACATGCCACAACCTCACTGACACTGTTTCTCTGTTGGCAGCAGCAAGTTTAACTTGCGTAAGAACAAGAGGATAATGGTTTGACGGACAGAAGAATAACAAACACTTCGCTACAACCAAGTCCTCATATCTGGTCCAGTGCTCCTGGACATGGGATTGGTTTTGCCACTGTGGGAGAAAAGCAAAGAACTTGGCCAGACTAAACTTTCCCACTTAGAACAATGGCTTTGTAGAGTTTTATAGAACTATAATCACATATGCAGGTTTTTAAAAATATGTACAGGACAACAAAACCTGAAGTGCCCTGCGGTGAATTATATCCAGTGGACACGTGTGGACTAATTTTAGAAGAAAAATGCACAGCGTACAGGAAGGAAAGTTCTGAATCTATGAAAGCTCCCATCTAAATGGAGTTAACTGATTTCACATGTGATGTGATGTAAGTGGATAATAAATACATTTAGTTTTTTGCTAAAATAAGAGCAATGACTATTTAGAAAGACACTGTATTTCAGTATTTCCTATAGTTAAACTGTTTATTGCAATCTGACTTTGTGAATGTTAACTTGCATTAACCTGATATCTGTAACTCTGAAGTGGCATGACCATATGCACAGCTCTGGAAAAAATTAAGAGACCACTGCAAAATGATCAGTTTCTCTGATTTTGCTATTTAAAGGTATATTTTTGAGTAAACTTAACATTTTTGTTTTATTCTATAAACTACTGACAACATAACTCCCAAATTCCAAATACAAATATTGTCATTTAGAG
>JAUMHL010000027.1:5434421-5483995 GCA_032362345.1 Sandelia bainsii | reverse complement strand
TAATGTTTTAACTTAGGAAGTGTTCAGAAATCAATATTAGGTGGAATAACCCTGATTTGCAATCACAGCTTTCATGCAGTGGTCTCTTAATTTTTTCCAGAGCTGTATATATGTATAAACAAAAATATTAGAACAAAACAGTTTCTGCAGGCTAAAGTGGCAGAGCTTCATCTGGAAGCCATGTTGATCTTTCCTTAGTCTGAACCAGCTTGATCAGGACCGGTCTTTTTGGAAGGAGAGCAGCCAAGAAACCACTTTTGATGTCTCTAGTTGTTCTAATGTAAAAACCATCATGCCATCATAGCATTGCACATGTATTAGCTCATCCCTATGGTCTCAAAAAAAAAAAATAGGTGGCCTGGTAGCTCAATGGGATAAGCATCAAACTGAGATGCAGAAGGTGGCAGGATCAAATCCCAGCCCAGACCCCATACCAGTCCCTGAGCAAGACACTCAGCGGTAGTTCCTTGGGCGCCGCTTGTGGCTGCCTACTGCTCCCCCCGAGTGGGGGATGGGTTAAATGCAGAAGTAAAATGTAATCAATGACAATAAAGCTGGTTATCTTAACAAAACAGACTCTTGATGGCACAGATTCCTTTGAGATTCTGGTCTATGTGCATTTTGATTGCGTCATGTATTTTCTGCATCTCACCAGTGACGTACTTAACTGTTACGTTCACGAAACCAGTTTGGGTGGACTTTGTAACATTATCATGCTGCCATTAAAGGATGGATGAATGATGGTCATGCAGGGATGGTCAGCACCAATACTCAGACTGTGGCTTTTAAATGATGGTTAATCTGTGTTAAGATTTTAAGTGTGTAAAGAAAATCCAACAAACTGAACCATTTAAATTGCGTTGAAATCATGACTCCAGAGCTACATCAGGTGTCCTCTGACACATTTAAATATCACAGAGTGTGTTGCATATGCTGTATTGATGTTTATGATACTGAAGAGCAAATAGGAAAAATCTCACCACTTACAGTTAAATGATGGGATAATAAAATTGTCACATAATGTTTTCAAACTATAGTTAAATGTTGATGGAATCAGTTTGCTGCTGCTGTTTAACTAGGTTACAGCATTTACTGTTACACACAAATGTACCTCGTGGTCACAGTGGGTGATGTTGTGAAAAGCTTACAAAGGTTCACTTCTATATTCTCCTGAACAACATCAAGGGAAAAGGCTCCGTGCTCAAACACACACGCACACACACAAAGCATTTTTCCTGACTTTGTTCTGCAGGACATAGACAAGCTGGATTTCAGTGCAGTTTATGAGTTGACCTTAAAGTCTTTTGAAGCAAATATTCCCACCCAGCCTCCTCCTCTCAACCAAAAGACATACATGCATAAGTGAAAGCTGAAAGTGACACTTGAATCTCCAGTCTACATGCTTCTTTACAAGTTATGATCATAGCCAACAATATAGCAGCTACGCTGAACACAACACATTTAGTTTGACTTCAGAGAAGGAAGATTTCAGAGTAAAAGACACTGTGCGTGTCTGTTGGCGAGACTTTACTGTAATTTGTGTGTGTTTGTGGTGTAGTTTACAAAATATCCTTGTCTGTTGAAGTAATGTAATACTTCTGGTTACACATGAGGAACCTTTATAGACCCAAGGGAACTTCAGTGGTCATGTTTCTACACCTTGAGTAATTAAATTGCAGCTTCGGGTCTTGTTTTCCCAAGTGAACCTTTACAGCTCTGTCCAGCGAAGTGGAGACACTGCTGCATGTGAGAGAACATCAGTTAGCCTGAAGTCGTCTGGACAGTGTCGTTTAGGCTTCGCTGTGGCTTTACAGTTGACTAAGTGTCTGTAGCTTGTACTTCCTGTGTATTCTTTCATACAGTGGTGATTGGTGTCTTGCTTCTGCTTTGGTGTCTGTCTGAGCTGCATTGCAAGTCTCAGCTTCTAAATTACATAACTCTATTATGATAAAAACAGAATTTACTGAGCTTGTTTATGCTTTGTGAGCATCCATTGCTTACGGTTTGTTGTTTTTGTCATTTTAGACTTTTGTTGTTATCATATCTATCTCATACAAAACAGTTGGTGCAAACAAGAAAGATGACATTTTCATTTACTCTGTGCACATCTCTGCCAGTGCAAATCTACCAATTGAGTTAGGAGCCCCATCAATTAGAATTTTTAAAATCTATTTACATATTTGTAACAAAAGAAATAAACATTTTTATTGCATTTTACTCCCCAGCAGGTCACAGTTTCAGTTATGTAAAAGACTGTCTTAATACAACTGTGTAACACGTGTCAAGCTTTATTGTACTTTTCACCTCAGAATACCAGTCATGTCCATGTTCGTCAGTCTGTAAATTCATCTGCAGTTGTTATAGATGTGATGAAACTGAATAATAGCAGGAACATGAATTGAGGGAATTCAATTTAAAACCATATGTAGGGATTTTGAGTCATTATAAGTCATAATGATTGGTCTTTGGATGGGCTGTAAATATTCATTACAATTACACTTCTTTCACATTTCTCTGCATAAATTTTACTTCATGCTGCTAATGTCAGTTGTCACAGTTGTTGTGCTCTTAATTTCTTTTCATTTTCAGTGGAATTATGCAATGTTGACATTCCCCAATACAATTTTCCATATGGCCTGCACATGAAACCACGCTACAGTACACCTGCCTGAAAAGGCTGCAGATAACATCCAGCATGAAATAACGTGCCCACTGCTGAGTGCATGTAGGAAAAGGTTTTTTGAGTAGCCTCTTCACTGGCTGTTCATGTGGTCTTCACACAGTACAGGATTTTACAGGATTCCCACAGGGAATTTTTCTGTGTGATGTTCCAGGATCCTAGCATAGCTTTACAGTTCAAACTGTAGAAATAATTAAACCTCATCTGACAGTGCACCCAAACAAACACTCAAAAATGTATACCCAGCATGTGGAAGCACATTTTCAGTGCCGGACAGTAATAATACTTATGAATCTAAACTAAGTTAAACTTTACCAATGGGATTTGCTTTGGGTTATGCAAGCAGATACAACCACACACACAGAAACTGAGTGCTGCAAAACACTGACAGAAGCTCGGTGCGAGACCTCCCTGCTCATGAAAAGGTTCGATTTTGTGAGTCATGCATGTGGTGAAATTGAATTTAAGACAATGGTTTGAAGTTAACTTTTCTATCAAAACTCGTCGTTCGGAGCATGACAGTGACTGTTATTTTAGCCAGAACCCTCTCTGGGTCTTTCTGTCTCAGTAAGTCTCAAGTGATGACCTACCTCTGCTCCATGTGTCTCTTCCTGGGGACAAGTTTGTAATTCACAGCTGGCTGCGAGGTTAAGACCTTCAGCAACCACAGAAACTGTTAATGCCACTCAATAAAAAACATGCAGTATGTGCAGAGGTGACAGAAGATAACATAATGGTGCAGTGCAATTCTTAGTTTATCCACTAGTAGTTGATTATAACAACAGCATTATGCCAGCACTGATAGTCTGTCAACATACAAGAAGAAAGATGGGCAGCTGCAGCGGAACTTAGTCTAAATTAGTGTTAAAACACCCAACAACAACAACAACAACATCACCTTTTCTTTCACTTAAGGCAGGGGTGTCCAAACTTTTTTAACGAGGACCAGAATAAAATAGTATAATAATTGCTATATTTTTAGGGGGGCTTGGGATCATTTTGGGGGGGGCTTCAGCCTAACGACGTCAGCGGTTAACGCAATAATAACGCGTTAACGTGCCCAGCCCTAGTTTTTTGTTTTGGTTCCACTCCAGCTCACTGAAACAGTCACAGTGAGGTTAAATGCTGATTTTCAGTTTCAAGGGTGTGTTCACGTAAATACTAGATAAACAGTGTAAACCTTGTGGCCCTTCGAAATTGAGAGAACTATGTGTATAAAGGATAATGCCCTCTACTCTTGTCTTATTAATTAACTTAAATTTACTTTTAGGAATTTATAACGTCATTTTTGTTCAGAAACAAAGAAAATTCATAAGGACTCACAAACATTCCAGCACCACTGAATGAACTCATTCAGCTTTAAAGTTACATTTTCTTCAGTGAAGAAAAAATCTTGTAGAACTGTTGTGTTTACTCAGATTTGTGAATCAGCCACTCTGGACTGCAGCATGTGGGAAATGTGGTGTGTTGTGGCAGAAGCAAGTGTAGTCAAATTAACTGATGAGCATTCAGATCATTCACTCGCCACATGCCTCACAACAAATTATAGCCTTTAATTGTAACAAACAGGGAATCTGGTTTGTGTGATAACACTGCTAAAAAATATATCAGCTATTGTAATTTTGTAAACCTAGTTTACTCATGCTCAGGTATCATGATTTGGTGAAAATCAATTGCATGAAGTTAATGGTTAAGTAAAGGTTATAAAAGCCCGTTGCACACATACATTTTGACTTAAAATAGCCAGAAAGGCAAAGTGTGACAAACTGTTTTATTTTATGTGTTTCAATCTGTGTTTTCTGTCAATCAGTATTCATGGGACATGTAACACATCAGTTAATTACTTTCCTACTATAACATGTCTAGTTAGTCATGACAGGGATCTATTGTGTAGATTTACTGTCCCTTGTTTGCCTGTGTGCTGTAGCTGCTGTATCATTGCATCCTGTCCACACCCTGACACAGTCAGCACCATGGACAGAGCCCACTGGGCTTTGAATAAAGTTGGAATTTCCCCAATTTCACATTTGTTAGTCACCCAGCAGAGTCTGTACGAATCATTTCATTTTTATTTTGCCTTTGTTCTGCATCAATATGTTTCGTCATTAGCGATTAACATAAAAAATAACATATAGATAAGATCTGGTCTGATTTGGCTTCCTCTCAGAAATTTCCCACATGATGCCACACCATGAAATGGGAGCTCTTAACTTCACATTTGACAGCTGGATCTAACTTGGTTGCTGTTGTCTATGTTGGTCAGAAAACAGGCACATGCACATGAGTCTGAGGTTTTCTTCGTTCCTTCCCTCTCCCTAATAAACTTTTATTGAAGGAAAAGCTCAAGAAACGCCTTGACTGTGCAACTGAATCATAATGCATGAAATAAACTTGAGACAAGACATTTTAGTTTGTTTATTCAGGGTCTCAAGCCTTCATTTTGACTGAATGACCTTTCATGACAGCCACAGGAAACAGCTACTAGTGGTGTGCTCGAGTTTTCATCGCATGTTTTCTGTAGAGTAACTGAGCTACAGACACATTTTTCTTGACTTTTAGATACAGTAAATCCTGCTGACTGTGTTTTGGCTTTTTGCGTTTTGTTTGGCTACAATCTGGACTAGTCACCATTCCTATAATGTCATTTGTCTTAAGCAAGTCATTTTTAAGATGAAATCAATTACTCATTACAAAATTAGTAACAAATTGCTAAACAGGAAAAGTAATTTGTTACATTACTCATTACATTACTTGTCTTACATGGCCTAGATCTGTCAGAGGTATCGTAAAAAAAAAGCAAAATCCTCCACAACCATGTGTTAAATATTCTGTCTTAATCACAGAAATATAGAAATAGAAAACTAGATGTTGTTGTTTATCACAGTACCACCCCATGGTTTGGAGGCACTTCATACAGCTAGCTTAGCATTAGCTACATCAGTTACGTATGTTCTGTTCTCACAGTCAAGCTGCATTGTTAAAAGAGGCTCTAAACAAAATGCAGTATGCAATATGTATGTACGTCAAATGTTGACATACTGTGAGAGGCATTTCTTCTATTTTGGTAAAAACTGACCATCTCCCAAGAACTCTAATATAAGTCTCTTCTCACACTTGCATACTGTATCTTTGCTTTCTATTGTTTTAAGCAAGTTGGTTTATGTAGGGTTACAATGGCAGAGGTGGCAAAGCTCCCGCTGAAAAAAATGACCTGATAGCTGACAGGTCATCTGTGCAAGTGGCTTATCATGGGCCATAGTTATGTTGTATTGTTAGGTGACATTTAACCAAGCCATTTTTGTGTTTAAACCAATTCAAACTGTGACCACTCTTACAGTACGATGATGAGCCTGGCGGCTGGATAACTTTTTAAGTATTTGCTGTCATTTGTATGGATGTCAATGGTGTGTTGGTCAAAATCGACTTTATCTAATGAGCTTATGAGTTCAGGGAACTGAAATGTAACCCAATTAATTTACATTAGTTTCTCTTTAGTGGATGAGGATGAAGAGCTAAATGGAAAACAAAAACGATTATAGTGACCATGATTAAACACTTATTAAGTGAAGATAATGGAAATGTACAAATGACTGTTAGAACAACAAAGTCATTATGGAAACACACTTAGGTCCACTGGCAACATATTTTTAAAATGCACACCAATGGAAAAATCAGCAAAAACCCCAGGTTCACAGAATGGAAAAGGATAAGAATTTTCCTTCTATGCGCGTGTGTGTGTATGACTTTTACATTTTTGTTCCTTTTCCCAGAGAAACAGAGACAGGCATGCTTTTATTGAACCACACCAGGGAAAAACCAAGGAACACAAAAACTCACATTAGACAAGTGCTATTACCTTACACACATCCCATAATGTTTCAGTGTTGAAAATCCAAAACCAGGTCACTGTCACAGTTCATACCACCCGTCCTACATCCTGTATGAACTCAAAGACCTCATGCTTATGCGTGTGTAAAATACCTGCTCTCCTCTAAAGAACAACTGTCATAACGCATTTCAGCTCCTGGTCTGGCTTTGCAGACACAGACACCACGGCCCCGGTATGTTGTATCCTTGTTGGGCAAATGTTCAATTTTCCAGAAAAACAGACAGAAATTTGAACAAATGTTAATGTTTTTCTTGCTTTCTTTATGCAGCAACAATTGAAATTTCACATTTAAATGAAATTAGATGCCTTCAGGAGAATGATGATCCTGTGCTCTTAAGCATAATAATTTACACAAAGTCAGAAATGAGAATCAGAGAAACAAAAGATGCCCAAATTACATTATTAAAACAAGCTGGAGAAAGGCTGCTAATAGTGTGTAAGAATTGTGTTTTGTGTGTGTTTTCTTGGACAATTGCAAAGAAATAACTGCTAGAAGGGACCAATTACAGAACAGCACTTATTACATTTTCAGTGTGTCTATGCATCGCTGAAATCCTATTGGGTTATTGGATGGATTTGTCAGTATATGCTTATTTTCAAAATATTCAGCAGTAACTGCTTAGCATGCAATTTGTGAAAGTGATCTGAACAGATAACCCTTTGAGAACAGAGTGGCACATTTTTTTTGGTTGAAGGAATAAAACCACCAGTATTTGCTGATCTGCAGGGACCTGTGGGCACAAGCTTTTTTTTTTTTAAGAAACCAAAGTCTAAAATTGCACTTGTTGATACATGCAATGTGTTTCTGCAGGATGCCTTGTTCCAGAGGTGAATTATTTTGCCCCTTTCTGAGAAATGTATGTGAATACAGTAAATCCTGCAGAAATGTGCATATGTGGGCAGATGCATGTGTCACAATGATAAATGTGGGTAGAACCAACTTCACGTGGTATGATAAAAATGTAGTGTTCTGCACTATATGCCTGGAGTAAGGAGTGCAGAAAACAAGCTGGATCAAAACAATAAATATACACAAATGAATACACTCAAAGCAGCAGAGATGGAAAATTATGACTGTTACCTATACTGCCAGAAGCCCAGGCACAGCTTGACTCAGGAAGAGCGTGGTCTGAGTCCAAGCTCCACTTTGATGTGGTTGACATACTTTTTGTTTTCTTTCATCGTCATTATGACACAAAGGAAGCTAGATTTTCCCCAGCTGTTGAAGAGATTTGACATTGGCTCCAGTGGAAGTATCAATTTCACTAGATCACACTTAAGGCTTCCTCACAACCACAGTTTGAGTCAGGATCGGACTGCTACATGTTTCATGTGTACGTGAATCCCGCAGCTTTTAGTCATTCTGTTTATCTCAGGATTATTCAGTATCCTGAAAAAAAAAACAATATTATATCATGTTGCTGTTTTTTTCAAACAAAACATTGCACTTATCATTGAAGAAAAGTAATAAAAGGTTTTCCAAAACAATTTACTGTGATGTGGGTGCTGGGAACGGGAGAGAAAGAGACAAAAGCCAAGTGCACCACCCCATCAATATGCCACTTGAAATTAAGCCTACACTTGCCTATTTGCCTAAGGGTCTAGCACTTTTTTCACGAACCTTGTCCGTGCCGTCTGTCTGGTTGTATCCACCTCTTACAGAATGTATCAACAAAAGGATTTATAATGTCACTGACTCAGTAGGGGAGTGACTATTTTGAGGAATAACAGAAGGGCACCAGGAGCAGATGATAATGGAGGAATAGATCTGACAGACTGAGGGATCATTGGCTCCAGGAGGCAAATATATTGACCTGACTTGTTAGGAAAAGACTTTTGGCAGGTGGGGGGCAAACCAGCTGCACTTCTTTGCCACCATGTATGTCTGCCTCTGCCTATGTGCATTTCTGACAGGTAGCAGCAGTGCTATAGGAATAGCTGACATACATACAGGTCTGCATGTACAGCCCACCAGAGGAGAGAATGCACAAATGCAAAATAAGAAGAAAACAAAGAGGGACATCTGTGAGACAATTTCAGATGTGAAAACAACTGTGTTTCCTATTAAACTGTGCTGACAGCTCTAGCGGCTACTTCATTCCTCCACAGTATTTTGCTATTGTAACTTTGTGAACAGCAGCCGCTGAAGCTGGGAGACATTTTCACAGTCTGCCCATATCTGGGGGCGATGCCTTGTCTGAACACACATGAAATGAACTGAATGAATCACGTCATGTCACTGTGGTTGTGGGAAACATTAACTGTAATGCAGTTAATGACGATACCAGTAGTATTGCAGATAAACAGGAGTGACTCACCTCCTGCTGAGGAGTTCTGTTATATTTGGACTCCTTGTTATTGATTTTCTGTGTTGGGCAGAAAGAAATTAAAGCTAATTCATGAATGGCATCACACTTTCCACACTAGAGATGTTCTCGTGTGAAAAATGTAAAGTTGACATGGAGACAGCAAAATGAAGTATAAACACAGCACTGACATCCCATTATAAAGTTGTAACATGTTGGCAACTCATTGCTTATTCAGACATCAAGCAGATGTGTGGCATTCATTTTGAGATGCATTTTAGTAGTTCTGAAAAATAATTGTTCAATTTCCACTCTTCCACACTTTTAGCCTTGTTTAAGTCTCTACCAGTTCCTCCTGAGAAGAATATCTGACTCCACAACATTCCCAAAGTTGTTGCTGTGTTTGTCAGCGGTGCATTTTGTTTTGCTGAAAACAGGCTGAATCTGAAGACAGAAGTGATAATAAACCAAAACATTAAAGCTGCAGACTATAAAATCAAAACAATGAGTTGAATAATACTCAAATGCTTCATACACAGTAACTGAGGAGAATGGCAGTATTCATAATCATAATCATAATTTGCATTGGTTAGTTCTTCAGCGTGAGCGTTCCCTTTCATATTCCATGTATTAGTTTGAATTTTTTGTAATAAAAAATGTCGATTAGTGCAGCTTTAAGTTCTCCAAACACCAGTTTAAAAGAGTGAAATGACTCCATGCTGACTGACCTGAATTTTCAGCCTTTTGAACCAACTGTGAACCTTAAAAAGAAAGAAGAATAAGAAGGAAGGAAGAACAGGAAACACTGGATTACTGTGTAATGAGTGATTGCATAAAAGAAACATCAGATAGTTATTGGAGAAACCACTGTTACAAAAACACTTTTGTATTTTATTCTTGGCATATATAAAGAGGAATGGGCCACACAGATACCCTCCTAATTCAACACATCCATGGTGGACAGAACACACGGTCAGAGAGGTCCAGGGCAGGGCGACTCTGGCAAGTGGAGCACAAATCTAAATGTTCATGTTCTCTTTTTCTCATCATCCTGCTGGTTAAAATTGTGGAGTTTAGTTAATTCTTTGTCAGTGTGGCTGCGGGGTGAGCAGAGGTTAGACTCTCACTTTGTCACAGACAGTGAGGCCTGTGGAGAAGCTTTGTTCTTGCTTCACTCTGCCAATGAACATAAAATAATAAGAGCCGAATAAAATAATAGACGTGCAGATTCATAACCTTGGCTAGTCTGGCTTGGGTTCAAAGCTGCAGAGAGTAAAACTATTCAGTAAAACAATCTGAAAGGCAGAAACAGAAACATTACACAGGCTGTTAGTGAACCACATATTTTAATATGACGACAATACACAGCGTCATCAGCTACAACCTGAGCATTTGTTTACCTCAAAATCAGCACTTGACTGAAGGTGAACATTTTCTATGTAAGCCAGCTCACAAAAAGGGGCTCTCTAAAAAGTCATTTTGACATAATCTTGGGTTTTGGTTGGAAAAAAGATATTTAGAATAGTTTATTGGTCTAATGAAACATGCTGTGGAGCTGCATTATGGGAACTGTCACTGACAGTTAAGTATTGTTGGAACTCTTCCCAGTAAATGTCACAATATCTCATCCTCGTTTCTGTGATTGTGACTTAACTTGTTCTCCTATGACCTCCTGAGCTTTATGGTGATGCAATGCTAAGTTGCTGGAGTATCCCTTTAATGACATTTAGTTTTGAATGACAAAAAAATCTGTTCTGTTTAAAAGACAGCACAAAGTGTGGTGTAAACAAATGACCCTGGTATCTCAAATATGTTCTGTCTCAGCTTTAATATTACCAGTGACCACATCTTTGCCATAAACTTGACAAAATTCATTTAGTACAAAAACTCAACTGATTACAGACCTTCGATTTACAGAGCAGGATGTTCACTCAAGTGATCACATACTATAGTAAAACTACAGCAGGAGAATATAACTATAAAACTATTATGTTTTTATAAAAAACTCCATTCGTCCATTTTCTGCCGCTTATCTGGAGTTGGGTTGCATTGGCAGCAGCTTCAGCAAGGTGGTCCAGACGTTCCTCTCCCCAGCTCCTCCTGTGAAATCCCAGGGCATTCCCAGACCGGATGGGATATCTAATCTCTCAGGCATTTTCTGGGTCTACCCTAAGATCTTCAACTAGCTGGACATGCCCGAAGGACCTCCAGTGGAAGATGCTCATGCCTGGACCACTGCTCCTTTTGACGCAAAGGTGCAGCGATAATAATCAACATCAAAAAACAGAAGTGATTAAAAAAACTTTATGGACTATAATATGAATAAATTTAAAGGGTCCCGCTGTTTTATCAAATTAAATTCAAACTTCACATACAACATCTGACGACAGCATGACATAGTGGGGCTAGATTTATCATAGCTGCCTGTGCTTTTAACAGAGTCCAGTCAGAGACCACTGCTCCTTGTCAGAGGAAATTCCTGCTATATTTACACACTGGATTTTCCTCTTAGCTTTTCAACCAATACTCTGCAGTGATTTAAGTCTCTATCATCCAGTCCATGCATGAGCTAAGCGTGTGACATAATGTTTTGTTTTTATCCATGTGTGGACAGACTCATCTGGAGGCCACAGATGTCCAGTGTGACATGTTAGTCATAGGTGTTGGTGTGACAGCTGTAATGATTCAGCCTATTAGGGGAAAAACATTCACACTCGATAATGTTAAAAACTAGACAGCAGCACTTTTTATGACTGTTGTACAGTGTGTTCTCTCATTCTACAAATGTGTTTACAAAGGGTGGCTTGACTAACTGGAGGGTAAGCCACACTAAACTACTAAAGTTCACCTGCAGTTCACTTCCTCAGGCAGCAAATCTACCGCAGAACCAACAGTGATGACAGACCTGGCAGAGATATTCACCTACCTTTGCCATGTCAAAAAAACAAAACAAACTAACAATATTTTCTCTTCACATTTGTACAACTGAATGACAATGAATAAAAAGCCTGGACTGCAGCCATGAATCCATGTTTCTGGCTGTGTCACTTTTTTCCTTAAGCGCATTCTGGCTTCAATTGCCACTTGAAACGTTTGGTTTAAAATAATAAATCACATGCTTCTGTATTAAAATATGCCAATGCTCTCTTTAATTGTGAAGGATGGGGTGCTTATCTCAGTGCCAGAATTAGAGTTCACATCAGGCTGTTTCTTGATGCCCTCTGACATTTAGTACAGTTGGAGCTGCTCAAAACAGCAGGCATGCTTGAAGATGTGTGTGTTTGTCATTTGTTATGAGTTCTTGTTTAGTTTTGCTTAAAAATTGTCTAAATTAATTCACAAAATAACTTCATCTAATAACTATTGATAAAGGACATACACAGGGAGAAGGCCTATGTTGGTGTCCACCGGGAGAGGAAGTGATGGAAGTGATGCACGAAAAGGTAAGCACTATCTAACAAAAATAGATGAGTGGTGTTTAAATTCTCAAACGATATTATAAATAGCAAAGCAAAGGGATTCTGTTTAAAGATATTTACCACAGTGAAATGTATATGAGAATGTGCCGAAAGCTAATCAGATCTGAAGAGGAAAATGTTTCAAACTGTAAAATGTTACATTGATGCTGGACTGACTCCTTGACACACATAAATATTACTTCAGAGTTTATACTGGGTTGTTTTACACTGTTCACATGTCCAACAGTCAGCTTTCAGTCAGTCTTTTGGTACCTGAGCATCACAAGTTAAAATGAAAAACAAATTTTCAAAGTGTCCATTTTGCTGGATACATTATGCATGATGTATCATGCCGAGCACATATAACAAAGTGTGCCCTCATATTCAGTGAAGCTGTTTTGCAGCACAATGGCTGTTTTAACCTAAAGGGAAATTACCAACATCGGTCAATTTTTGACACATGGGAAGCAGCTTGGTTGTCCTCCTCTTTTCCACTTCTTGAGGTTTACCAGTTTTGTTTCTGTGTCACACAACAATTTAGAAAAGAGAGGTTAAATGAGACACAAGATAGTTTGTACAGCAGAACATTATGTTAAAGAACAAAAGGACCGTCACAGGAATTATATCTATATAATTTTATAATACTTCATGACATCTAGGGGTTTGACAGAGTACATTACACTAAAACGTGTATATATTGGAAATGATTCTGTTATAGCACTGTGGAGTACACTGCCAACACCACAGCAGGGAGGCAGTGGATCCTGAATGAGGCAGTTTTATAGGGACAGAAAGCACTGGACACATAATCATACTTTAATCTATCAAATGTTCTTTGTGTAGCACCTTTAGTATAAGTTAATACAATTCAAAGTCCATTACTGAAAAAAGGAGTAAAAACAAAACAATTTAAGACTAATCCAACAATAGAAAGAAAATCCAAGTGTAATGAAGGCAAAATAACAAATTTGATTAGAATAAATAAAACATAGAAAAAAATGGTAAAATACAATGAGAATTAAGAATTAAGTTTTAATTTTGCCATTAAAATGACACTCATCTGCTCTCAGATCCTAATGCAAACTGTTTCAGCAGCTCACAGAATAAATACAACAACTTAATTTTGTTTCTCTCTGAGTGTTTAAAATTTAAATAAGTTTTATTTTTGTGACCTCTAGGCACTGACAGCTAAAATATATCTAAAAAGAGTTACTTTTCCCTGGGGGCCAAAGCAAGTCCAATGGATGAGGTGAAAAATGTAGAAAAGAAGAATATTAGTTGGAGGGAAGTGGGGACACGTAAGCAAATAAAAATAGATTCATGCTAGGAACAACTTATGATGTGCTTCGATGTGCTAATTTTCTGTTGGGGTTGGGTCTGGCTCATTTTTTTTCGGGGCCCTCCTCAGATGAGGTATCTCTTTTTTGAAGATTAATTTATGCATGGAGTTTCATATTTATATTATCATATTTCAGGTCAAGTTTAAGCTTTTGAACCTATGAAGAGCTGTAGTACATATGTTTGTATATCTGTGTTGGACATGCAAAAATAAAAAGGAAAAAACCCTGTTAATAACCTACACAAAGAGAAAATCTGGACAAACATACCATTGCCAATCCATAGCACTTTCCCCAGTGTTACTGATAGTGTCAAAAAAGGCTCCTGGTTAAGCTTCCTACCAGTTCAGTGGCCATTGAAACAAATTGTCATGGTAATGTTGTCAGCTTAAGTTTCCAGCCTGGCTTGTTAAATTCAGTCCCCAAGTCAAGAAGACAATAAAACACTGAACTGCAGAAGTTCCCTCATGAATCATCTGCTGCTATGTGTCTCTGAGGGCAGTGAGCAGCAGGGAGGGAGAGTGTGATGGCCGTTTGTGTAGTTAACAATATCAAGAAGTTGAAGGGACAGGTGGTACAGCTCACTTTGGTTTTTCAAAGTCAAAAGTCCCTCGTGCAAGTTTTAGTCATTCTGAAGCATTGATTTGTGGGACTGTTGTCCACAGCTTTTAGCAGTGTCTTTGCTCTGTAATTAAGATCATTAAGATTATAATTACTGTGTTTCAGGTGAGACAACTCAACCTTTCACGGCCAGTTTCATAGTTATTACTTCACACTGCCCCAATGTGACACTGCCCCACAGTAGTTTGTCTCTGGACAAGACATGCAACAAATACAGAGGTCAAGCAAGGTCTACAGTGTTAAGTGTCTAACCTATGGTGTTTTCTATTAGTAGTTGTATCATCAATCAAGCTTAATTGGCTCTGCCATTGCTGCCATGAATAATGGAAAGTGAGAACTGGGCACAACAACGAATCAGTGCACCACACAGTGCTCTGCTGTCGGTCAACAAGCATTTCTACCAGAGCTGAATCACAACTGTTGGCAGAGGGGACAGCATTTCTATGGTTTAACTAACAATTTTTCTTTTCATGTGTAGATTTTGAAGTTTTTTCCAATAGATGTGTTTTTTTAAAGGTTTTATTTAGCACAAATAGATAGGTCTAAAAATGTCTAACAATAAAAAATGTGCTGCCTTTTTTGTTTAAATTTAAAAACTTTCAGGCTGGATGAATAAATAGCACTGAGAATGATCTCACTAAAAGTGTATTCATCACAAGAGATATTCACCTACCTTTGCCATGTCAAAAAAACAAAACAAACTAACAATATTTTCTCTTCACATTTGTACAACTGAATGACAATGAATAAAAAGCCTGGACTGCAGCCATGAATCCATGTTTCTGGCTGTGTCACTTTTTTCCTTAAGCGCATTCTGGCTTCAATTGCCACTTGAAACGTTTGGTTTAAAATAATAAATCACATGCTTCTGTATTAAAATATGCCAATGCTCTCTTTAATTGTGAAGGATGGGGTGCTTATCTCAGTGCCAGAATTAGAGTTCACATCAGGCTGTTTCTTGATGCCCTCTGACATTTAGTACAGTTGGAGCTGCTCAAAACAGCAGGCATGCTTGAAGATGTGTGTGTTTGTCATTTGTTATGAGTTCTTGTTTAGTTTTGCTTAAAAATTGTCTAAATTAATTCACAAAATAACTTCATCTAATAACTATTGATAAAGGACATACACAGGGAGAAGGCCTATGTTGGTGTCCACCGGGAGAGGAAGTGATGGAAGTGATGCACGAAAAGGTAAGCACTATCTAACAAAAATAGATGAGTGGTGTTTAAATTCTCAAACGATATTATAAATAGCAAAGCAAAGGGATTCTGTTTAAAGATATTTACCACAGTGAAATGTATATGAGAATGTGCCGAAAGCTAATCAGATCTGAAGAGGAAAATGTTTCAAACTGTAAAATGTTACATTGATGCTGGACTGACTCCTTGACACACATAAATATTACTTCAGAGTTTATACTGGGTTGTTTTACACTGTTCACATGTCCAACAGTCAGCTTTCAGTCAGTCTTTTGGTACCTGAGCATCACAAGTTAAAATGAAAAACAAATTTTCAAAGTGTCCATTTTGCTGGATACATTATGCATGATGTATCATGCCGAGCACATATAACAAAGTGTGCCCTCATATTCAGTGAAGCTGTTTTGCAGCACAATGGCTGTTTTAACCTAAAGGGAAATTACCAACATCGGTCAATTTTTGACACATGGGAAGCAGCTTGGTTGTCCTCCTCTTTTCCACTTCTTGAGGTTTACCAGTTTTGTTTCTGTGTCACACAACAATTTAGAAAAGAGAGGTTAAATGAGACACAAGATAGTTTGTACAGCAGAACATTATGTTAAAGAACAAAAGGACCGTCACAGGAATTATATCTATATAATTTTATAATACTTCATGACATCTAGGGGTTTGACAGAGTACATTACACTAAAACGTGTATATATTGGAAATGATTCTGTTATAGCACTGTGGAGTACACTGCCAACACCACAGCAGGGAGGCAGTGGATCCTGAATGAGGCAGTTTTATAGGGACAGAAAGCACTGGACACATAATCATACTTTAATCTATCAAATGTTCTTTGTGTAGCACCTTTAGTATAAGTTAATACAATTCAAAGTCCATTACTGAAAAAAGGAGTAAAAACAAAACAATTTAAGACTAATCCAACAATAGAAAGAAAATCCAAGTGTAATGAAGGCAAAATAACAAATTTGATTAGAATAAATAAAACATAGAAAAAAATGGTAAAATACAATGAGAATTAAGAATTAAGTTTTAATTTTGCCATTAAAATGACACTCATCTGCTCTCAGATCCTAATGCAAACTGTTTCAGCAGCTCACAGAATAAATACAACAACTTAATTTTGTTTCTCTCTGAGTGTTTAAAATTTAAATAAGTTTTATTTTTGTGACCTCTAGGCACTGACAGCTAAAATATATCTAAAAAGAGTTACTTTTCCCTGGGGGCCAAAGCAAGTCCAATGGATGAGGTGAAAAATGTAGAAAAGAAGAATATTAGTTGGAGGGAAGTGGGGACACGTAAGCAAATAAAAATAGATTCATGCTAGGAACAACTTATGATGTGCTTCGATGTGCTAATTTTCTGTTGGGGTTGGGTCTGGCTCATTTTTTTTCGGGGCCCTCCTCAGATGAGGTATCTCTTTTTTGAAGATTAATTTATGCATGGAGTTTCATATTTATATTATCATATTTCAGGTCAAGTTTAAGCTTTTGAACCTATGAAGAGCTGTAGTACATATGTTTGTATATCTGTGTTGGACATGCAAAAATAAAAAGGAAAAAACCCTGTTAATAACCTACACAAAGAGAAAATCTGGACAAACATACCATTGCCAATCCATAGCACTTTCCCCAGTGTTACTGATAGTGTCAAAAAAGGCTCCTGGTTAAGCTTCCTACCAGTTCAGTGGCCATTGAAACAAATTGTCATGGTAATGTTGTCAGCTTAAGTTTCCAGCCTGGCTTGTTAAATTCAGTCCCCAAGTCAAGAAGACAATAAAACACTGAACTGCAGAAGTTCCCTCATGAATCATCTGCTGCTATGTGTCTCTGAGGGCAGTGAGCAGCAGGGAGGGAGAGTGTGATGGCCGTTTGTGTAGTTAACAATATCAAGAAGTTGAAGGGACAGGTGGTACAGCTCACTTTGGTTTTTCAAAGTCAAAAGTCCCTCGTGCAAGTTTTAGTCATTCTGAAGCATTGATTTGTGGGACTGTTGTCCACAGCTTTTAGCAGTGTCTTTGCTCTGTAATTAAGATCATTAAGATTATAATTACTGTGTTTCAGGTGAGACAACTCAACCTTTCACGGCCAGTTTCATAGTTATTACTTCACACTGCCCCAATGTGACACTGCCCCACAGTAGTTTGTCTCTGGACAAGACATGCAACAAATACAGAGGTCAAGCAAGGTCTACAGTGTTAAGTGTCTAACCTATGGTGTTTTCTATTAGTAGTTGTATCATCAATCAAGCTTAATTGGCTCTGCCATTGCTGCCATGAATAATGGAAAGTGAGAACTGGGCACAACAACGAATCAGTGCACCACACAGTGCTCTGCTGTCGGTCAACAAGCATTTCTACCAGAGCTGAATCACAACTGTTGGCAGAGGGGACAGCATTTCTATGGTTTAACTAACAATTTTTCTTTTCATGTGTAGATTTTGAAGTTTTTTCCAATAGATGTGTTTTTTTAAAGGTTTTATTTAGCACAAATAGATAGGTCTAAAAATGTCTAACAATAAAAAATGTGCTGCCTTTTTTGTTTAAATTTAAAAACTTTCAGGCTGGATGAATAAATAGCACTGAGAATGATCTCACTAAAAGTGTATTCATCACAACGAGGAGAGTGGAACCTACCTTAAAACTACAGAAGATGCAATAAATCAAATATGCAAAATAGCAATTCAAAATGTTTATAATAATTTTTGGTGTCTGTCCAAATTTTTCTGTGGGATGGGGCAAAAATGGACTCATGACAGTAAGCATTTCTACAGTCTTGGTTATGAAAGTGACCTGCCTGCTTGTCTATTCATAAACTCAGAGTAATCTGAGGACCGCTTTGCATACATATATTATATATGATTACATATATTCTTCCCCAAATTTAAAACTAGATTAACGAAAAGACCTTTGTGCTCTGAAGTCTGCCCTGTCTGAACCAGACCAACTATGATCTCACACCAGCTGTTCCTGTTTGCTGCACAGCGCCTTAGCTGCATGGTCAAACTAAACTGATGAAGGGGTTTTTTCTCACCCATTCTCTCAGGTAATAGCTCTATAATATTTTGGTTAATGATTTATTAAAAGTTGTTCATTACAAAGTGTGTAAAACGTTTATGAAGAATAACTTATTAAAGGCTGGTACAGTCTGTTCAGATACTGACTTTATCGCATGGACGCCAATACAACTTACTTGCAGTTATTTTTGATAATGTCTTACTTTTAAATTTTTTGCCACAACCCATTTGTCATGACCACTCTTTTATTGACTATTGACAGCTTCTTGAAAAGCATTTAATAATCTTAGTTCAGTCCGATATCAAAGCTGACCTCCTATGACTAAATGGAAATTCTAATAAACCCTGCCGGGCAGTGCTGCTGCTCTCTGTGGGCTTTCCCCTCTGAACTCAGCAGCCAGTTTGGAAACCTCCACCACATGCGGTTGTGGCATGAAGGTTTTTGGTGTGATCTGGTTCTGGTTTACAAAAATGCGATAACATCATAGTCAGCAAGTTACATATGTATTATACATGTGTATTGTATTGTGTATATGTATTTGTTAATATCACTGTCACAATGAGACAAGATAGAAATTTGAACCCAAAAAAACCTAGTTAAAAACTTATATTACAATCCGGGGTTGAATGAACATAAAACAGACTCAGCAGCAGCAGCAACAATGAAATGACAATGAATGAAAAGAGAGAGAGATCGGTCAGCGAGAGTCCAGGTAGCGTCTGTTATCTGTTAGAGGACTACACGACCACACACTAATCTAACTCCACTGTCTAGACAGATGTTAGGTACCAGTAATTCCGGCTAACACTTAACTTTCAAAGTAAAATAACCTACTCACTGAGAGACCACTCCACATTTGAGGTGCGAGGTCAATACATCTGTTGACTATATGGAAACAAAGCTTGATGATAAAAGGCAGCATTGTTGAGGTAGAAGATTGTGGTTTAGATAGATTAAGTAAGAGTGTTACTTCTGTTTAGTGGGTCATTTCTTATTACGAAGATGATGCGAATACGCACTAAATTCGTCTGTGAAAGATTTTCTTTTTGTTTTAGGGGCGGTTCACTGCTTATGTCAATGTAATACTCGATTGGTGGGAGGGGGTGAGAGAGAAATTAGAAAGAGAGAGGGAGAGAGAGAGTCTGACATAAGCTTTTATTTTGAAAATAAGTGCATGTCAGTGGTTTGAAGCAGCTGCTGCAGGCCAGTCTGTTGCGCACTTGGCGACACACGCAGACAGAGCGCACGGCAGTAGCGTGAATGGACGCAGACAACAGTGGACTTCCCGTAATGACTTCTATATGACATTTTATCACTGGATTCGCATTGTGTCGACCTTTCTTCTAATTTAACAAGGAATACGGATACAGACTTCACGCATCCCGGTGCCTGGGAAAAAAGGAACTCGAGGTGTGTGTGTACATATGTCTGTGTGTGTGTGTTTATGTGTGTGTGTGTGTGTTTACTGTGCACACTTAACTTTACTCGTGGATACACAGATGTTCTCCTGTGCGTATGTTCCCGCATGGAGTTGCGCTGGTAGCCTTTAGCTGTCCATACTTTCACTTTCGTCAGGTGCGTAGTTATTGCTCAAGCGGTGCTTCATCTTGGAATTGGAAAGTCGCCTGATGAGGTCTGCAAGACAAATGCAAGACAAAAATCCATACACACTGAGGCTCAGTGTGTATGGAGCCATGTAACCTTCCACCAACACTTTCATAGATCATGAATGATAAGGTGATCCTACTGATCCCAAAGGTAAACGATTCGGTCCTCACAATGAGAGCACAGATAGATAACATCTGCGCATTCCAACACCGGAGCAAATTTATGTGAAGTGAAAGTCTGGCAAAAGTTCAGATTACAGAATAAAGAAGAAGCCAAGACTGGAAAGTGAGATAAAAAATCTAGAAAGAAATCTAGAAAGTGTAAAACATTAGAAAAACATGTGAGAACAACACGGGGTGCGGCGTGCTTATAACTGATGTCTAATAAAATATTTCTTCCCAGTACAGTAAAAATATTAATTACTTCTGAAAGTGGGTATTGATGAAGAAATCCATGCATCTGACCCGACATGCAGGTTTAAGACGCAGTTGGATGAGCATTTTTGTCCAGAATGTGAAAATGCAGCAGGTATCTCTGCTTTATTTGATAATTATACAGCTTTCAGTTTGCTGTGGTCACTGTGCAATTAGACCATTTGACCAACTGCTGGCTCTCAATAGCTAATGGGCACTGACATGGCATACACTGAATATGATATTGACTTTTTGGACTGCTGGTGCGCTAAAGGCTGATAAGAGTTAGTGGGAAATGTTGGGGGAAAAAAATAAAGTCAGAGCAAAAGGGACCAGAGGAGGGTCAGGGAAAGAGGAGGAAAGCTGCAGTGAGTCATCCATGTGCTTGTGCGCGTGTGTGTGGGTGTTTGCACTTGTGTGACCATCCAACAATGGATCTCCACATCCTAACACATTCATCAACAGGGGACATGTTGGAGATCCCCTGTAGGTATTGCTTTAACTCATGCTATCAAGTAATTGTGTGTGTGTGTGTGTGTGTGTGTGCACTCCTACACTTTCTGAGGTCTTTTTGAGGACTAACTTCCAGTGCTGTCTTCCTGTGTGAGGTCATTTAGATCCACTCATGATGTGCCGTTTGTTGGTGAGCTTGGGTTCAGGCTTAGGTTTAAAATTTGGAAGAAGTGTAGTTGTGTTGGTATCGTTAGACTAGCTCAAGGTTAGAGTGACTGAATAAAGAAGGAATTAATTTGTTGATGGGTATTACAAACACAGAGATGTGAAATAAATGATCACACAGGTAAGCATAGAGGGCAGGGACACGCTCATGCTCACTCAGGGTCATACAGCGTGTCCTTAAATGGGAAGAATTCACATTCTGTAATTTCCAGAGTGCTTCCTGAAAGCAGCTTAGAGGCGCAGCTTTTATGCACCATTGCCTGTGTAGGTGAAAAAGGTTAAAGATGAAAGCAAATTTATTGTAACATTTTTTTTGCTGTGCTGGACAGCACAACAAACACTGTATTATATGTTTAAACCTGAGATAAATGGGTGCTGTATACAAATACAGGCTACAGATAAGCATCATGAACTATGTACAGAGCTGTATACTCAGCTGTGGTGATACCTGGAGTGAGGAAAAATATAATTATTACAGTGGATAATGTATATTGTTTCTATCAGCAATATAACATCACTCAAGTATTAGTGAAATTAGCCAAAAGAAAATATTTTTGTTCCATTTCTGTTTTTTACTTAGACATATAACACAACAGCTTGTATCTAAAAAAAAAAAAAAGGTTTTTAATGGCAACTGGACTTGTTTTAGTTCCTTGACTACGTTTCACCCTCCATTCCAGAGGGCTTTTTCAAGTCTTGTAATTATCTCAAGGTCAAGTATTTTGACATAAATTATTTTAAGGCTTTAGGCTTAGTTACTGAGCATGTTATGGCAAAGCCAAGATTGTGACTCACCCCTCCTGCCTTTCCAAAAATGTTGCGCTTATCATCTACTAAAGTCACCTCATTGCTGCATTTATCCAAAAAATGAGGAAATGCCCTTTCACTTCTTTCCTGCAGTTACACTCTTATTACTCATGTTACTATTATTACTCTTATCAATCTAACCATTGTTAGTTTTTGTTGTGCTTAATCCTTACACACATTCACTGGAATGAAATCAAACTTGATGAAACCTTAGTGAATATTTGAGTTGTTTTTTTTTTTTTTTTGCTGCTGTCTATCACAACTTGTGCAGCTTTTATTGTTTGTGCTCATCTACATGCGACATCCTGTAATTACAGCCTACACCCCTGCTCCATCCATTTTCGCAAGCTGTGGGACCAAAAGTTTGGTTCAGTCATTTGTCGATGCAGCCACAGGTTGGCAGGCTGCCACGAAGGCTTTGCTGCTGGTGACACATTCAACCAGTCAGCAAGTCATTAGCAGGCAGCTGTGATGCGCTGGAATAAATCTTGCAAAAGCTACATGATGATGATGATGATGAGACAGAGAGATGAAGAGAAAGATAGAGGCAAGAAGAAATGAAAAACAGGATCATGGATGAATACAGCATATTAATATTAAGTTCATATAATGAAAGAAGATTTTTATTAAAACATCATTAATATGTTGAAGTGTTGTGAAAATGTTCTTTTCAGTGAGAATAACAAATAGGTGACACTCACCAGTGATTATACAGCTTAGTTCCTGTGTTTCCCACCAAAACATCCAAAGCATTCCTGAGCTCTGCTGAAGTTTACTTGAGATGGGAACATTTTCAGACACAGAGGGCATGCAGTGGATGTGCTCTGAGTGAAAGGAGACCATATATTAAAAACACTTTCCTACTTCAACACTGCATACTGCAGCCCCCAATAGGTTTATTCCATATCCCTCTAAATATGAAATGTATACACTTTTCTTTTGTCTTGGCTTCTTTTTTGATCTGCTTTCTACAGCTTACTGTGAAGTTGATCTGGTCTTTGCCTTTTATATGTTACAAGGTGTGAGATTTTCTATGCGCCAAATGTGAAAATCAAACATATTGGCTATATTAGGGGCACATCTGTTAACTATATATGAAAATGGTGCAAAATATGCTGAGGTCCAGGGTTCCTCTGAATTGCAAATAGACCTTACTGTCTAGGGGGAAGAAGTGACTGTACTGATGATGTAGAAGCTCTCTGCTCTCTGCTGTGCATCTTCTGTAAGTATCGATATGACATGAAATGCTGATGTGAGCCTTCAAGTGGAAGTCAATTTGACTTGTCCTGTAGATACTGGGGAAATTCTTGTGGACGGGTGCCTAGGTTTAGTGTATTGTGAATAGATGTGCATGCTTTTTGCATGAGGTACTTGAAGCTGCGAATGTTAGAAAAAAAAGTCAAGTTCATGATTTAAATATGGAATTCAGCGTGCATTTGGTTGAGTGTGTTTATAAAAAAAAAAACCAGACAGTGAAGAGAGTGCAGTTCTTCCCACTTACAGTTTGTTAAATGACAGCCCCTCAAGCACCTTTCCTCCTCCCACTGCACGTTCCTTGAATAAAATTTTAGTACTACCTCCTGAGAGCTGAAAGTAGGTGATACTGTATTTGTGGGCCACATGAAGACATGCAACATGTGAGATTTTTTGCATTGTTTTGCTGATTAATAGGACCTTGGCAGTGACCTGGGCTAAGCTAATGGGCAGTGCTACGGTGCCTGCTCCAAGTATTCAACATCCCCCCTCCACCCCCTTCATGTTGCTGTACAACACTGAATCACAGCGGATACTTTTGTTTGCACTGTCGGTTGATTTGTCAGTCTGTCCATAACGTCTTGAGTGTTTGGAGATAGGTCAGATTAAGTTGTGCACATCTGGAAAAGTTGCCTTGGGACTGTGAGTAAATAGCATTTTTAAAAATCCTGTGACAGATGCTGAACTGGCTTGAGCTCTGAACTGTCACTCCAGAATATTAGAACTGGCTAAATTTTGCATGTCCAGCACCTGCTTTAACTTTAGGTTTTTTCTCTTGAAGAAAAACAACTGTTCTCCCAAGAGTCAATTCTCAAGACTCAGCCTGTACTGTTATAAGAATCGTAAGCTGTAATTGATCCCAAAGGTGCCTGGAAGTAATCAGTGCCACTATTTGTTTTATTGTGTATTTTCTATTTTATTTAGGTTCAATTATTGTGTTACTACTGTGTCAGTACTCATACATACAGAGTTATAAATAACAAAACATGTAAAAGTTTAAGGTGGCGGAGACTTGAATCTTCTGCCTTGATTCAAGTGAACTACACTTCAATCCATTGCTGGTGTCCTCATTTAAAACATCCCACAGACAAATATATTTTATCTCCACATAATTACAGCATTTTGGTCCTTAGCAGAACCAGATGTCAGCAACAACAAAACGATTACTTGCTAATTACATTCAGCGGGTGCAGCACAGTGATGTTGGAATTACAATTACAAGTACTATTAATCTTACAATTAGAGGCAGCAGCACACATAGATGGCAGGCTGGATTTGAAGCAGAACACTGGCCTACTGTGAATTAAAAACCTCTAGAACTCGCTTGGTTTCATTTTTAGTAAAAGATAGCTGAGAGATTGTGATTGGTGGAAGTCAAGCTGCTGGTTGCTCAACGCTCCTTTTGCTCAACGCTCCTTTTGCTCTCTGTTTTTTTTTTTTTTTTTCATGCGTGTTTAGTTGCCTGAACCCAACTGCTGAAACCTCCCCACATTTATATTTGTAATACAGATGCTGCAGTAGTCTGAGAGCTGGCTTCACCTGGATTTGTGAAGTGACACAAGCAAGTTTTTCTTTTCTTCCAGAAATCAGTTTTAAAATATGGACCTCCTTCCCAGCTATATGAAAGGTTTCTTTATTCTGCTGTTTATCTTAATATGTACTGCTCTCTCTCTGTATAGCGAGCCATGGCAATTAGTAATCACAGTCTAAATCAAACCAGGGCTCCTGGTGGATGCTGAAAACAACAAAGAATATGTCAGACTGATTATTTATGACAATCTATCAAATAGTAGTCAAAACATTTCACTCTGAACCAAAAATATCAACCTCATAGCAGCACTAGAGGAAACAAAGCAAAGGTATTAGCAAAGGTAGGATTCATCCTTTGGGGTTGATGAAGATATGTCTATACAAAACTACATGGAAATCCATGCAATAGTTGTGGAGTTTTTTCTATCTAGTAGGGCTGTGCCATATTATATTGTGATAATTCCTCCCCATGATAAGAATTTGTCATATGGTGATAATGACAATATAGCTGAATGATGGTGTGTTTCCATACACGCCATAACATGGGCATGTCACATGAGCCTACACAACTAGCATGCTGGAACGCCAAACCAAACTGTTGACAAGGAAAATGCAATACAGTTGCAGTGTGTCATCTAAATGTAAAGTATTTTGCTATAAGCTGTTTTAAATAATAATCTTATCATGACGTATGTGGTGTTCACTATCTGTTAATTTCCTCGTCTGTTCATCTTCTGTTTTCTAGCTCTCTAATAGGTTTTGTCTCTTGTTTTCAGACTTTTCAGCAGCAGGGAGCAACAGAAGTACAAGCACATAGCTCCCAAGATCTGTTTCTGTTGCTCCGAAGATGAGGACCTGAAACTCAGCGACCTACATGTGTGTGTCCTGCTGAACACATTCATAGAAGAGTTGCAGACACCAGTGTTGTAGCAGTGTTTGTGTGTGTACACACTTTGCAGAGTTTAAAGCGCCGTGAAGTTGAGGAGAAAGAGTATGGTCCAACTGTCCACCTCAGCCTGCTTTCTAGGAGGCCTTTTGGGTAAGATACATCAGTGTGTGTGTGTGTGTGTGTGCACTGGCTCACACTGCTACTGTATTTCCTTCTGAGTAGACTATTTATTGTGTCCCAGTTTAAAAACAAGTTGATATGTGTGTGTACTTACATAACTTGTAGGACAGCTACATGACAGCGTTCGTCTGAAGGACGTGAAAGAGATGAGATGATTGTGTTAAACCTGTGAAATGAAACGTATTTGTTGCTTTCTCTTATCTTCATATGTGGCCTTTGTTAATTGGTTTATCAAGTCCATCAAGTTTTGGGTAGCTGAGCTTGTGATAAGTTGGAGAAAACCACAGTTAGAATCATAGGCTAATCTAGTGGCAAATTGCAGTTGTGTTGTCAGGTTTTACTGTGGTGTGTAGTTTTGTACCCAACTAGCCTTAATACACAGAATCACATGAACTCCTTCTCACAAAATCCTGTTTAAATAATGTGTATATAAACTAATCACACACTGTTCTTCAAAACTACTAGTAGGAGGTATTTTCTGAAACCTTTTTGTTTCCCCGCGGCCACCTGCAGGCAGTAGGAGCAGTGTGTGTTCCATTCACAGCCTCATGCGTCAAAGCACCGTGCATTGTACACGCTCTATCTGATAAATAGTAGTAACCACACAGTCTTCTTTAAACTAGTCGGTAATACGTTTGTGGAAGTGTAGAAGTTACATGTGGCAATGTCAACCACAAGAAAAAAACACAAAAACAGCTGCTGCAGCTGCTGCTGAACCATTGATGCTGCTGTTTGATTCACTGGCAAAACTATGAATCTTTGTGCAAAAGCCAACCTGTTTACTGTGCAGAAAGGTATTTAGTTCATTAAGGTCACAGTACAATCACAATTTCACTGCAGAATGTTTAAAGAATTTGTGATGTTAGCACTGCTGTGCATACATTGTGTGCAGCCACTCTCTCTACTTGGAGACACACACATCGATCCACAGCTATTTAATAAAGTCAAAGAAAATGAGTCACATTCTACAATTGTTTGGTCCAAAATAGAAGTGTGAGAGCTGCACTTTAGGAGTTCAGCTCTGGTTGGCTTCACCCCAATTTAACCCCTAATAAGGAAGCAGCCAACTGAGTCAGTAATCCATAATCAGCAGACTAAAGTCATACAGGTTAGGTGAACTTGAAACTCCAATCTGCATGTAATGTGAATGTGTTGGTATATGTTTGTGTGTTGTCAGTCTGACACATTGGTGAACTTTACATTGTCTTTATCTACCTCTTTTTCAATGCATTGATAGGTTCAAGCTGTGCAGAAATCCTGAACTGGATAGGTGGGATGAGAACATTCTGGACACTGAGAACATGTTGTGCCAGCAAAATGCTAATGTGGAGACTGTATCTTGATCTGTAGCTTCACACTGACAGTTTTGAATCTTTGGAAATCAGCCTGTGTTTCAAACCGACTACTGTAGTTCATTCATTTTGGGGTATTACATAAAGCTTTGAACATCTCAAGTTCTCCCAGCTGTGTACTTCAAATGTTATTCCTTTGGTTTCATTTCATGTCACTTGGAACATTATGTATCAGGAAACAATGCTTTTGTGTAGATATAATCCCAAATTGTATACATACAGTAGTAAAACCTCAGCACAAGTGTAGGTCAGAAATCAAGGGGTAGTGAAGAAAATAAAGTTTTTTTAGTGCAGAACAATGAAGTACCTCATCTTTTTCAAAGTTTCAGATGGTGCGAATCAGGCAAATGTAGTCATCTCCAGAAGTACATTGAAGACATGTGGGCGTAGATCAAAAGATAATATAATATGAAAGTGCAAAATTTCATCTTTTAGTTCTTGGTTTTTGTTAAAATAATAAGTGGCTCTAAGTCTGCTACTCTTACATATTTACAGCCTTGGGTTTTACCTGTGAAGACTGCATTTATTGTTAAAAAGTATAAATTAACATGAAGACTAGAGAAGACAAAGAAAAGACTTAAGAGCAGAAGACAAATGACTTCAGGACACAGTGTGCCAGAGTATGTTTGTTCAGCATAAGATGTTAACACTGCAGAGCCACGTGCATGGGAACTGACGACTGCTGAGCAATTGTGGTAATGCATATGTTGTTACCCCGCTGCTTTTGGTTTCTGTGGGTGCTTATATATTCCAAATTTTAAAGAATAGCCCTCTGCTCTGCTCTGTCACATGAAGTTTAGCATGGTAAATGTTAACTGTTCCCTGCTATGTGGGTATGTGAATCATGGAGCTGCGGGCATGTTGACTTTTTTGTGTGTGTGTGTGTTTGAATATGAGGAGTGCAAAAACTGATCAAACATCAGTGTATGATGCTGTTTATCAGTTGTATACATAGCTGCCTGGCACCGATAGCACACTCTAATTAATGTCTTAAACTTCAGAAATCTTACGACATAGATCATTTGAAGTTTGGCCTTTTTGCGTACTTGGTCCTGGAATGTGAGGTTCTTTTAGCAGCAACAGTGACTCATTTCATCCATTTTTCAAACTTGGCTCCACACATAATGAGTCCCATCATTGTCTTCAGAGGAAACCTCTAAAGGGATTATTCCTCCTTGTGTACTGACAGAGGTTAACACCCTTAAAGGGTCAAACAATCTGTTCAGTGAAAGGAGCACAGTTCTGACCATAAACACTGTACTGTAGAAACTTTCTGATTGTCAGTAATGCCACTGTGGCCAATTTGAAGTCGGTTTCAAACTGGTGTCAGTCCTCCACCTTAGTACAAAATAAATTTCACCATCCATTGAATGGACTGAATTGATATTTAGGGTATATATGATATACGTGGTGACTTGACGATAAATACTATTGATTTTGCACATTTTCGTTTTAAGCAAAATGTATCAATGACTATTGGAAAATTCTCTGAACTGGTTTGATTTATGACTAAATACCTGCAAATCTATGGACATTTTTCTTGAGTCCTGGATGTACGTTATCTCTAATTAGCAAATGGCCACAGGCTAACATGCAAAAATAAAATGGTGAACACAGCATGTTAGCACGCTGACATTAGCATTTAGTTCAAAGCATGGCTGTAGATTTTTATCCTGCACTCAGACCACCAGTAGCCCTGCATGAGAAAATGCAGCCTTCTGCTTTGTTTGAATAACTTGAAGAATGAGGCTCAAGTGTTTTGCACTGTAATGCAATGCCATCCAGCAAAGCCCTGTGCTGGCCAATCACACGTATACAACCAGACATTCCTCCTAGATGGAATCCGTTGTGCAGCGTTTTGGTATTTAATAACCTTAAAACACATTGATTTGTTACTTGGACAGGACAACAGCACACTCCCACCAACCTGTGTGTGTTTTCAGTCTGAATTCCTGTTCTGTGTTAGCAGACAGTCCTTCCATGTGTGGAAGTTATTGTGGTTTAGGAAGCCAAACGTGGCACCGTTTGGTATAGTCTGGTACATTAGTCAGCTTGCTGATAATTATTACAGCTAATGGAGAACATTAATTGCATGCTGCCAGCGTAGCTACACAGTGTTGAATAATCAATGCTGTATTTCTGTGTGCTGCTCTATGAAAAACCTGTTTGACAAATTAAACTGTCATGTCTGTGTTTGTGGCGCAATCTGATCCAACAAACTTGAATCGCACTATGGAAAGCTTTTGCTCAATTGACTCCAACACTGACTAAAAATGAAAATAATCTTGGGTTATACTTTACCAATGAATGGTATGGAATGGGAGCTATGCTGGGAGGTGTGTTCAGTGACTTTTTGCGTGAAGTGCGTGAAGCTGATCTCATGCTTTGTTGCCCCTGTTTCCATAGGCCTGTTTCTGCTAGCGCCTGTTCTAATGGCCCAGACACCAGCCAGCATGTGCACACCCCTGAAGACGCTCAACGACAGCCTCAGCCACAGGCGCCGGTACATGGTGAGTGAATGATGGCTTGTTTGCAAACATGTCTCAGGGAATGTGTACACTTCCAATAAGTGTAAATGCAAGTACACTTATTGGAAGTGTACACAAAAAGAAACAGCTCCATATTTGGGACAAACTCCAAAAACACTTGTTCCTACACTTCTCATAATGCAACTTCCATTGTGCCTTTTGTGCCTGATGAATGTTCACATCTTTAAAACTCTCCACCAAACATGTTAAATGCAAGAACTGTGCATCAGTGCAGCAGTATTTGGTGTCCTAGAAGGCTATGTGGGCTGATACATGACATGTGATGATGAGATATGATGTGTACAACATAAACAACTCATATTGATTTAAACAAAACAAATTATTTTCTCTTTGCGTTACAGAAGCATTACTTCCCCATCAACTACACCATCAGGGTTCATCAAAAGGAAGTTTTTAGGCTGAAAAACATCAGCAGAATGGTAAACGTTATGACACTTCCTACATTTTACTGAGTGGTGGTTTCATATGCGTACAATAACACATTTTCTCTCTCCTCTCCTCTCCTCTCCTCTCCTCTCCTCTCCTCTCCTCTCCTCTCCTCTCCTCTCTTCTCTTCTCTTCTCCTCTCCCCTCCTCTCCTTTCCTCTCTTTTCCTCTCCTCTCCTCTCATCAGAGGTTACGGATGAAGGAGTGGGATAATTTGATTCTCCAGAGGTTGTGGTTCCAGGTCAATCAAGGCATTTTAAAAAAGGTAGGAATACAACAATTTTGTCCAAAAGCAAAGATTTAATTTCCCCCTATGGGTAAAAAAGTTTGTTTAATCTATTAGAACAAGTTTAGTGCTGATTTTCTGCTTGCCCAAATCCTGGCCTGAGCAGATGTCTCACGGATAGCTAACATTATTAGTTTTGCATTTACAGGTCAGTATATCAGGATAAGATTCAGGCCAGTCAAGTGTCTCTTTATCCTGTCCACATTAAAAACTATCCTTGACTACCTTTTTAGATGTTCAGACGACACAGTGAGAGCAGAGCGCTCCATTATCATTCAGCTTCAAATGCATGAACGGGTGCAAAAATGGGATCTGCTTAAAAAAGGGAGACATGCTGAGAGACATTTTTTCCTCAGAGGTTTTGTTACTGCCACCAAAGTTGTGCAATAGATATTGTATGTGTCACTTTTGCATGTGACATAAAACATGTGTCATCTCCGCTTTTGATACCTGCTATAAAAAGGTTATTTAAATTGATTGATGGTCAAAGAATAAACAGACTGTCATGCAGTCCTTATCTCTGTGGCACAAGCAAAATACAGTTTATAGTGTTGCACAGTGAGGGTGCATGTGTCACAAGTAGAATGGCAGGTGGAACACTTTATATTAGTATAGCACGTCAGTTTTTATTATTGTAAAACTTTTGCAGTGTCTTTATTAATGTTAATTTATTGTTGATTTACTTGTTAATGTGAAAAGGTGTAACTCATTAGTCATTTATATGTCAGAGTTGGGTTCTAGTTAAAATCTGCACACGTGGTTTTGGCCTGGTGTTTTCTGACCACTGTAAGAGTAATAAGCACAGTTGATTTCAGACAGCCAGGTCAGACAGCTGGGTCCTCACCTGCAGCTCTCTATCAAATCTCTTAATCCCTCCAAAACCACAGGACGTGAGCTCCTGTAATCCATAGCTTTAAGTAGGCACTGATTGCACCAATAAAGTTATTATTGTAGTGTTGGTGTACTCCCTCTCCCTCCTCCCCCAAACGCCCACGCTTTAAGTTCTGACCCCTTACTGTGCGGTATACAAGCATGTTGTATTTCTGAAAAATTTCAACATCCTTAACGCACACTTTATGCACTGTTAACGTAAGTGATATTCAGAGTCAAGTGAGTTGCACAATTCATCACTGTCTACTGTGGCAAAGCAGTTCAACAGCAGTGAGGCTTGTTTTGTGACCACCAGTAATCATCAACAAAAAAGAGGATTTCATCATGTTCGACATGTGGCGTTGAGCATGAATCCAGAAATTGCAAAAACAGTTCGAACAACAAATTCTTTTTGTCCCACATACAGTATGTATGAAAAATTGGAGAAGAAGCTGCTGAGCGAGGAGCCATCTTTGACTGAAAGACAAGTGCTCAGTTACTTAAAGTTGAAGACAAAAGTATTACACTCCTTCATGAAAAAACAACAACTAACTTTTCAGTGTAAATTACCATAACCAAAAGTGTTTATAGTTAAATTGCTTCCAAAAAGAACCAAGACAAAACCTCCACTAAGTTTGAAACACTTGTAAATGTTCCAGACTGCAAAAAAAATAAAAAAATAAAAATCACATGGGGGCTAATAATTTTGATCACCTCAATTTTAACTACACTTGGTATAAAACAAACCTGACGTTTTATTGTACATCCCAAAATGTACTAACTGGGGGGCTTAATGCTGATGAAGGTTTTATTATGTAAAAATTTCTGAATGATGCAAACATTGTAGAGAATTATAGGGACATGTTCCATAGTTTTGGGGGGCTAATAATTATGTCTTTCATTGTAACTATCTGACCCTACTGTGTTAGCTATGTTGTCTTTAGCCAACAGTTCAGGTTTTATTTCATAGTTAAAGGTGGATGGCACCCCTCTGCCCTCCTCCCCTCAATGTGAGGTCAGTTCTGATCATTGAATTTCTTCCCACACACACCCTAATCTAACAGTAAATAAAAGACTGTTCTAAAATTCCTTACATGCTTACAAGCTTAGCAGGGACATGTTGTTGACAATTACAGACAAGCAGACACTTGACTGGTTGCAAAGTTTTTTCTCACTTTCAGTAATGGTGTTTATATCAATTACATGAAGTGAGTTTCATAGTTACAATATATAAATAGTTTCTAACAACTAAAACGAATCATTGAAATATTGTATAAGTTTATTCAGTCTAATGTTTCATTGATCCAAATCTTCAACAGCATATTAACTAGAAATGTTTGATATTGTCATAAACTGAAGACAAATTGAAATTTCAGATCATCTGGGTTATGCCAGAGAGACATCCTTCACGTCCGTACACTGCCGAGTTGGAAAGACGCTTCAAGGATCTTGAGGGAGTCTTCGTACAGTCATATCCCCCTGAGGTAAGACACAGGTCACGTAACTGCATCACAGCTTTATTCCGTCCGACTGTAACGATCAGAGGTATTTTAGCAGGAGACAAATAAAACACATTTATTGTATTTATCTGTACCAGGAATGAATGAATGCACTAGAAGATTAAATGTAGCTTCCATTTGTGATCCAACAAGAGTTTGTAGAAGGTGAATTTGCAGGCACTGATCATTCGGTGAAGTGCATAAGGAGGATGTTCTGCAGCATAAGTTCTCAGTTTGAGTTGTTAACTTCTGTGTTAAACCATGTTTGTTAAAACACATTCAAGACCAGTTTGTAAATGCAAGGCATGGACCACTGCATAATTTACATACATTTACGGGTACGCACGCGCGCGCGTTTGACGCGGGTCCAACCGTTCGCGGGATTAGCCCCCAGCGTTCACGCGCGTCAAACCTTTATTCACTTCCTGGATTAAAACGTCTCGGTCACCGTACTTTCACTATTTATCTCGGTTATGATTCTGTTTTTGTAGTTTTGCAGCGGTTATTGTATATTTGAAATATGCAGATATCCCCGATGCAGCACACGAGGACAGCGTGTGGAAAAGTTCACAAAATAATTTACTGTCACACTCTGACCGATCCTGAATCTGTGTCGGGGACAATTAATAAAGTTAGCGCTGTGGTCACCTGCAGAAATGCGTACAGACAGTTGTTCATATGTTCATATCACATCGAGCACACAGGAAATCATTCTACATACAGCTGGAAGGTTCCAGACTGTAGTTTTGTTTGTTTTGGCCTTTATGCTTTAAAAGTCATATTTCCCGACGCGCGCTCTCTGTGTTCACCTGTGTGCGCATGCGCGTATGTCTTTGTGTGTGCGCATCGCGGCAGAACTCCGCCGCGCGCGATACAGAGACAGAAATGACGCCGTCATGTACATAAGATAAATAAAATGAGGCTGTTTAGTTTGTTTAATAAAAGAACAACGTACAGACCTGTTCTATAGGAAAGGAAACCTGAAAAGACTTCTAATGTGATCTGGCGCTGTACAGAAAATCAATGGTAGTGGTTGTATAATGGTAGCGGAAACACTGGACTGTTCTGTGTTGTTGACTTTATACTATGCATAACTAAGGGAAACATATGTGATGCTTCATCATCATTATATTTACATTTAAGGTGATGGAAAGGAAATGTGTGTCCTCATATGCCATTTAATTGAAGTCCCTGGGTCTGGGTGGACATGTGTAATGGTTGGGTGATCAAACTTGCTTTCCCACTTTTTCTAACAAAGCTGTTTATGTTTTTCTTATGACACTTGGATCCATTTCCATTTACTCACTCGCAGTGAGCTTGCTTAGCTGTGCCTCACTCCTGTGTTTTTTGTTTTTCCTGTGTGTCCAGGTGTTCCAGCAGGAGCTTCCAGATGCGATCCAGGCCATCTGGGATAGTTTAACAGAAAAACCTGACAGAGTGCCAGAGACTAGCTGGCGGTTTGCTTCTCCAAAATCCCTCCTGGATAACTTCTGCCACACCATGCACTGCCTCTTCAGCGAGTGCTTTGCAAGCCAAGAAACACATGGGGACTGTGAGTATAACAGAGGAAAGGTGGGATGTTGCAGGCATTTGACAACTATTTGCTAATTTGATTGTTATAATAAGAGAAAGTAGCACACAAACAACAGGCTGTGGAAAGAACAGTCATTTAAAGCAAGGAAAGCTTATTATAGTAATTAACTGGAATAAATTTCCCAGACAGGACATTCCAATATGTAGGATGTCTAACATCAAAGTATCCATCACCATTTGTTGTTCATCTTTATCTTACATCAGCCAGTGGCCGAGACGCTGATGCCATGATGCCTCATGGGGTTAAAAATCCAGTAGATATGTTGTGGTACACATGCACATTAAGTTTCATATAAAAATAATTTAGTTAAAAGTCAGGATGGTGCATATCCATCACTTTTTTGTTTCTCAACCCTGCTATAGACGATGTTGTGTAACTGTCCTCTTTTGCTCTCAAGTCAAACCCTAGCCAGCGCTGTGAAGCTCTGAATCATGCTAAATCCTTTGCCATGACATTTGGACAAAATCTAACAGCCCCATATTTTCCTTAAAGTGGTACTGATTTTCACTGACACAGACATGGAACATATCAAAATGATGCAAATTTATTTAACTCCAGTTAACAAAATGTTAAACACAGTGGCCACTCTGACATGGCCTTTGTAGCTCCCTGTCAGTGTTCAACAAGAGCTGGTCAAAGTGGCTACAAAGAAGGAAACAGAAACAAGACCAGATCAATGTGTCAGTTATTTTCACTTAAAGAGCATATTGAGCAGTCAGTCGACTCCTGTGTGTGCGCACATCTTCCATGTAAAGTTCGTGAGAAAGTTTATACAATATGTCAAACGCTTGTGGTAACTGATCCCATATGACTGCATTCACCAGGAAAAGTTTGTTACGCTGTTATGGGTCTCAAATGGGCTTTAACACCACCCCACTAAACCACTGTAAAATAGATTTTATGAGGCAGTCAGTCTAAAGCCGTATTATATATATTTCATGTTTCATTTCCTAATGTCAAGAGGCAGTATGCATCAGAATCAGGGAACTTGTTAGCAGCAAGCTGCAGTAGCACAGACTGTCAACAGCCAACACCTGACGCATTTCTGTAGCAGATGGTGAAGTGATGAGCAGCAAGACGTTGCTGAGTGAGTGGAGAACAGCTGATGAGCGGTTTGTTGTTTGTTTAGCATAATTTAGGATTGGTCCTACACTTGAAAATCTGTTCTGTTTTAATTGTTACCCAGTGTAAATGAGTGGTTCTGTTCATTCCACATGTGATCCACTTGATACTCGACTGAGTAGCACTGCACTCTGTTCAAATTACGCAATGTGCTTTTGACCCATGATGCCACTGTAGCTCCACACATACACTACAGAATTATGTACAATCAGCTCACATCAGCTAAGAAAGATAGTCCAACAGATAACCTACTGTAAAACTAGGAACATTGTTTTTGCACTTTGGTTTGGACAAAACCAGACTGGCTGTTTACGATCTTTATGCTAAGACCGTAAACAGCCAGCTGGCAGTAGCATTATGAGAGTGGTATCAATCTTCTCATTTCATTCTCAACTAAAAATGTAGTTTAAGGTTTTCAACATGTATGACTAAAAGAAACAATCACAACACAACTTTGTCCTTATAGGAAAGTACATAACGAAATGAGCAAATCATCAACACCATAATCACTTCCCCGAGATCTTTGATTTGGGACAATTATATATGTAAAGTATGTTGAGATCATCTTCTGCTGATCTCACTTTGCATTGTAATGTTCTCCCCCTACCAGTCATTTACTTGAGGACACACAACCCGCATTTGCACAGAGCACAGAGTGCGGTGGCATTCATGCACAGGCAAATGCAAATGCAAGACCAACATCCAGAGAAGTGCTTAACTGAAGTACCCTAGGTCCTGGAAGAAATAAAGAAGAAAATAACCTCTATTGTATATGAAAAACTAGTTTCATATACTCAGTCCAACAACTGGTTTTGGAAAGAGCCAGTCTAGAAATTTCCTCCTGTATATAGTCTTTATGCTAAACGAAGCTAAGCAGCTGCTGGTGGTTGTTTCATATTTAGTGTACAGCCGAATGATATCAATCTTCTCATCTGTCTTTCAGTGAGAGGAGCTTTTGGACTGGCCAAAAATATATGTTTTACTTTTCAGGAAGACTGTGTGTGGTTTGGAAAGATACTATTATAGTCTAGCATGATGCTGTGGCGCAGCCATAATCTTATCCTGTATATCCCAGCAATATAGTGCAGTTTAAAAAAGTAACAAAGGACAGCTGCAGCTACTCCGTATGACCCCTCAAAAAGGTGAAACCTGAGAGTATCTATTACAGTATATACTATAGTATTACTATCAAAGTGGTAGAGTTGTAAATGTTTGGTGAATAATTTTAGGAGTGAATCAACTTGAATCTCAAGATGTAAATGCTGATCTCTTTTCTCGTTTATTTTTCAGACTGTGCTATTTCCTACTGGAGGAAAGGCAGGAAGAAAGACTTAGAGCCTGAAAGCTGAGAAGAAGCCCTCTTGATACTGATCAGGGCTCAGTATCATTATCTACCTTGAACTATTGGGAGCGGAGTAAAAGAACAATCCACACTGAAACAAGAAATCCAGTTCTGATTTGTGAACAACAACAAGTTGTTGCAAAATCTACTAAAGCCAAAACTGTCTTGATGAAACGATAGATAGACACAAACCCTGGCCTGGATCCATTACCCAAAGCAGTAGAATTTGTAGGCACAGAAGCAGTATTCACAGTGATTTTATAAGTACATGAACGTTATGCAAACATGAAACAGATTTTCCATTTCCACATGAGTCAGCCAGTCTGGAGCACTTGTCTTTTGATGGCATGTCAGATTGCTGCTTTGCTGCTTGGGTTTCTAGTTTTGAAAGAGAATTGTTTATATTCACATATATTAGCTAAATTGATTTATGATTAATATATTACATCAAATATTTTCTAAGATGGATTTCCAAATTGCATCAAAATCTGTCAAAAGTTTCTGCATTTTTCTTTCTATATGTTTATTATGTGCAAAGACATCACCCTCCATCCAAGGATTTGGATTTATATATTTACTCCATACTGGTATGGAGTTTTTATTTTTATTTTTTAAAATTTTCTGCAAGGCAACTGAGCAAAGCTTCAAGAGTGACCGGTAGCATTTTATTTATAAAGTAACATCACAGTCAGAATGTGTTCTTTATAATCACATCCCACTTCTAGATTTTCAGATGCATAGATAAACGATCTAAAAATGATTACATTATTGTCCTGATTTGTTGTCAATAGATAAACAACTTGCAGGAAATGTGTAAAATGATATATATATATATTTTTGAAATGTGGATTATTTTAAGTTGCTAGATGAAAAACTGTAACGTTGAAAGCGAATGTAATCTCCATTGCAAATATTAGTGTTGAGTGTAAACCTTCAAAACATCAGCAATTTCAAATTTAAGTTTGGAATTAATTCTGACTAAGATTTTATTTAAAAGAAAATCATCTCCTGTTCTGATGGCAGGAGATACCCTCAGGTCAGGTCAGCTTGACTGTTTTATTTTTTCCACTTGTGCAATTGAGCTTAAGGTTATCTTGTTGCTGTTATGATGTATCATGCTTTTAGGAATTAAGACAAATGTGTTATTACTGCTGTAGTTTTAAAGGCACCACAGTAGTGATAATAAGAATAATGCAAATCTGTTAAAAACAAATGAAGGCAAGTCATCTTTGTTAATGTTACAACATAATGTCACATGCAATGTCATTGAGACTTAGAGGCCGACATCAGCAATGATTCTTCACAGAGAAACCTGGGGCAATTCAAATACTTACTAATGCCTAGTAAATGAAAAAGCACTTCCTTTCAACTGGTTCATCCCATCACATTCACCGCTGGATGAAACAGAGGACCTTGACTGAAATATATAAGGCCTTCAATGTGCTTACAATGGAAAAGGCTTTATGTTTGCTATTAGTATTAATATATGGGGATTATAATGTATGCTGTTATATATAAACATGTTCTGCACATATACTGTATACACATCACAAAAGAGTGCGACTCAGTTTCATTTGGGCAATTTAATCTTTTTATGCTTCATCATTTATGTTAATGTTTGTGTTGTTATATTCATAGAAAGAAAAATAACTATATATAGAAAATCTTCAGATTTGGCTTCATAAACACACTCAAACTTCTATAAAACTATAAATCAGTTGGTAATTTTTTAACTTAGTAATTCACTTAAGTGACATAAATAAAGTGACAACATACACAGTGACAGGATTACCTGAATTGATATTTATTGTTCCCAAATACAATAAATAATGTGATGTTTCACCTATAAACTATTTGACTTATAGAAAATTTGAGTTACTTCCCAAGTATTTGTTGTAAGCCAGTTAATGATCTTTTATTATTGTGTTAAACAGTATATGCAACAGTGGGTTGAGCCTGAGTTGGAAAGTAACTCATTGACAGCGTTTATATGTTTTTTACAGGCTAAACCCGGTCCACATATGCAAAAGAAGCTCTATAATGACATATAACAGATGAATGATATATGTTGGTATGCAGTATGTGGAGTTTTAATATTCTTTATCAATAATATGTAAATGTCTGGTTGTTTTTTGTAAACATAACATTAGAATGTGTTTAGTGATATTTGGCAACAACAGAGAGACGTAAACTGCAGATAGATGGTTGTTGTCTATGGTTTCAAGATAGATTTAGAAACAGATTTTTTTTATACGCAAGGTACTAAAGTTATTTATTTTTTGGAAATGTATTATGCTATGTGACAATATGTTTATGAAAGAAATAAGATTAAATTGCTATTTTTATCAACTAACCCTTCATACAGACTCATTATTAGAGAAGCCACTACTTGCAATTATTTTATTGTATTCTGTTATCTTGCATAATATAGGTGTAGGTAATCAAAATATATTTTAATGCTGAATTGGAACTTTCATTATTTTTATTTAGGCCCTGCAACCAGGACAACAAGAGCTTGTGTTTAGGTAGATTGTAGTTACTAGACTAGATTATCATGCAGATGGGTTTCCATGAAGCAACCAGACTTCAACAGCATAAGAAAAAATATTAAGATTTAGCAGTCTCACATTATAGAGTTTTATAGCTGTAAAATAAGTATGATGACGTAAGAAAATACAATATAATTTTTCTGCGCTCTAAGTGGAAGCTGAAATGTTTTGAGTAAGAGTAACCTACCAGTACTTCATTATTGTTCTACTTGAGTAAAATTACTTTGCTTTCATCACTGAAAACACATGTACATGTTAAATGCATTATGCATTATGCAATACTTTACAAAAGATGAGATAAGTTAGCAAGCAGGTTGATTTCTTTGCAACCGTATTTGACGGTTTAATATTATGCGGTACCGTGTAATTTGTCCTTCGGTACTTACCGTAGCCAAACTAGCAAATACAGGAAGTCGATGAAATATGTGGAAAGAAAAGCAATACGAAATTTCACAGCTAAACCTGTGCATAAATGAATGAGAAAATAAATTTGATTTGAGGAACATTAACTTAAAACACTTGCTCGGTTTATTTACAATCTGGTTGGTAAATAGACGTTAAAATCGTCAATAAGAATTTTATTTTGAAAGTACTACCCGGAAATCTTACGTTTGCGCTTGACTCGTTTGACAACCAGAGAAGTGCGCATTTGTTTGTAGAAGTTGTATCAGAAACAGTGACTTGTCTCACGACCGACCTGGGACAATGACCTCCGGTGGTGGCATTCGGATACCGAGCCGTCTCCCACTGCTGCTGACCCACGAAGGAGTGCTCCTGCCGGGCTCCACCGTCAGGTTCAGCGTGGACTCTCCGCGGAACATGCACCTGGTCAGTCAGCGACTGTTGAAGGGGACCTCGCTGAAAAGCACGATTATAGGAGTGATTCCCAACACTAGAGACCCAGAGCGCGACTCCGACGACCTGCCCACCTTACACAAGTAATATACATTTAGTTACATAGCTGAATAGAGAGTGAACATTTGAGCCACTTCCTGACCTTCATACGATGTTGTTGTTTTGGAGGTGTGACACAACGTTAACAACAGGACCCCAAACCTGAAGAGCTCATACTGAATATTATTAGCTTTTCAGGCCTCTAAAATGATTAAGTAACATTTTGAGAAGGGAAAACCACTTATAAATGGAAAGTAGTTGCATGAGACTACAGCTAGCTAAATGTAGACATGCATTTACTGTAGGTGCTGCTGTTGCTTGTCACTGGCATAGCAGCATGTAATAATAAGACAAATAATATTTTTTTTTATTGTTGCTCTGAAATTACTGCCAGTTTCACGTGGCTTGTTACAACAGCTAGGCTAACTTACTTCTGTGTTATGTAAATCCTCTAATATTTGACAAATTGTGCACAGTGTGATTTGTTCTAGAAAAGTCTACAGTTTCCCAGTGACCCTTCAGTCATAAACAGTCAGACAAGCACAGAGACGAGGACTTTAACCTTTCATCAGCTTTCTACAGCAGCGGGCCAGTCTGGTCACAAAGGAGCAGTTACGCCTGCTGGTTTGTCTCTCTACCAGCCACAGTTAACTTATACAAAATTAGTTTCTGTTGATCATGATGAGTTTCATTTGCTGGTTCAACCTAAACTAAAATCATTGATGCACGTGATCTTGCACTAAATAAGAAAGACGTGCATGTTAATGGTGTAATTGCCCACAACTCCTATTTAGCTGGATCAAAAGATTTGGGATGCAGAGGATGAATTTGTCAGAAAGAAAATTAATTCTTTATTTAAGATTCAAGATTCTTTATTTGTCACATGCATAGTTATACAACGACAACACGCAGTGAAATGCACCAAATCTGATGCTGAATACATGTGCCTTTTGATTCAGATCAACGGCCATTCACACATGGCTTTAATTTTCAGCAATGTGGTGGCTACCACTTAACTTCTCATTACATCCAGGAATTTATATGCCTGCAATTGCACGTTAGTAATGAAAAACATATTTTGTGTGTGTGAGTTCGGCAGCATCACCAAAAGCTACTGTTTCAGGTTTTGTGTCAAGAATCTGTGGTGATCACACAAATAATAAGTGTTTCAGTCAGTCGTGTGTTACTTAAATCACTGAGGGCCACACACAGCGCACGAAAGACAGATCTGGATGATGGTTTTGCAGCTAAATTTAGTTTACAATGTGTGTGAGCTTTAAAAAAAAAAAGAAGCGTTAATCATTCTGCAAATAGTTTTAAATTTGTTTCCTGAGTTTATTTTTGAAGTTCATACTATATTTATTCCCAATAGCAATGGAGCTTGTCTCTCAGTGACAATTGACAGCAGCAGCAAAAATATCTGCAGTTCAAGGTGATTTCTTTTTCTTCACAAATACTGATTTGTTTAACCAACATTTTCAGTTAACAGTGATATAAATCAGAGGAGCTGGAACCAAACCGTGTTTGGCATTTTTACTAAAAAAACAAAGACTTAATACAATTGTGCAATTATCAAAATTGTTGCAGATTAATTTTCTGTTGATAGAGCAGATAATCAGATAATTGTTTCTGCTGTAACTGAGAGCGTTTGACTGAGACTCCCCAGCAGGATCAGATGTGTGCAGATGGAATCTTAATTTTTCCTCAAACATGCTTTCTTTTATGTTGAATAATAATGTTTTATCATCCTGTTTCACAGTAATATGTCACTGATGCTGACCTCCTCTGCCTCACTTTCGCCTTATCTTTCTCTCTTCCTGTAGAATTGGTACAGCGGGGATAGCAGTGCAGGTGGTGGGCAGTAACTGGCCAAAGCCCCACTACACCCTCCTCATCACTGGACTGTGCCGCTTTAGTGTGTCAAGTCTGCTGAAGGAACGACCCTTTGTCCTGGCAGAGGTAGGACATTATGTTGTGGTATGTGTATCAAACTGAGGGGAAATGTTGAGTGACCCTGAGAAGGCCACTGATATAATGAAACACAGAGTGTTTGACTGGGACTCCACACACTATGACACTCCTACTACTTATAAAAATGACTCAATTATCTGAATCAGGAGGAAAATATGTTCCAGCTGTTGAATCTGCAAAGTACAAATTTAGCTCAGTTTTTACAGCTTGTGAAGGAAAAAGCCTTAGTTACAACAACAAACATAGACGTGACTGATACAAGATATTCCTGTGCCATAGCTCACGAGGAACTCACTTCAGGTGAACAAAATAGGGAATTTAACTTAAATACACTGTAACTTTGAAAGACACAGACTTGGTTTAGCTCAGCGGCCGATATTTAAGGACCTTAATATTATAATAAGACCAGCTTGTATCCTCAGATCTGTCCCATTCCCGTGAAAGTGATATCACAGGAAAAGTTAGAGGGAATTTCTTCAAATTTGGCACAAACACACACTTGGACCCGAGGATGAACTGATTCGATTTTAGTGTTCAGAGGTCAAAGGTGCCTTCCATTCTTGTCAATGCAATATGTCACAAACACCTGGAGGGAATTTCATTGCATCTGACACCAGTTCATCCATGAGTCACTTTTACTCATCTGGACAGACAGCCATGTAAATCTGCAACTTGACTAGTGAGCAGAGGCATACATGTTTGCTGTTACTAATAACACATTTGACAGCCAAAATAGGATTTGTCAGTCAGTATTTCAAAAATCCAAATACACACACGTGTGTGACTGCAGTGTGCTTCTCTAAATGTATAAAATTACAGGTGGAGCAGTTAGACAAACTGGAACAGTACACGACCCCAGCAAGAGAGAGTGTCACAGCAGAAGATGGAGAGCTGGGGGAGCTGACCCAGAAGTTCTACCAGTCTGCCGTACAGGTGTGTGTATGTGTGTGTGTGTGTGTGAGAGAGAGAGAGATTAAGCAAAAATATCCTCAGGGTACTCGACTAAGTTAAAGTATTTTGTTTAATTAATAGAAAGAACAAATAATGCCTCTAAGCATTTCTCTCGATTTATTGTTATTTATGTATTACTATTTATTGTCCACAAAACAGTCTCTTTTTTGTTACTGTCATTTATCTTTTAATACAGTTAGAAGATTCCTTCCAATTTTTTTTGCAGTTTTACCAGTAAAATATATACATGGTTAGGAACATACATGGTTCCTATAGATCAGTCATTCTTAAGCCCAGAAATCAGTTTATGTTTATTTAAACGCTAACAGTACAAAACCAAAAGATGAACCCTAGGGTTGGTGGTTCAGTTCCTGGTTTCCACCTGTTTCCTGGCCACATGTGCTCCTGGACAAGACACTGAACCCTGAACCCTTGGTGCCTTAAGGGGGCTGCCTGTCGACAAGAATTTCCCCAAAGGGATTAATTAATTATCAGTTATTATTATTGTTATTATTATTTTATTATTATTATGTTACATGACAGAAAGCAGCAAATCCCCTCATTTGAAACGCTAATATTTAATTACTAACTATTTTTTTGTATGTTGACTAATGGACTAATTAGGTGTTTGATAGCTTGTTGATGTTTTAATCCTGTAGAAAACTTCAAAATAAATCCCTCCTATCTACTTTGAACATTGCCTCTTATCATTCGCAAAGAACCTATAAGTTGAGCTACATTTAAACCCTTATGCTTCCTATCACTAAGCTGTAGTGGAGGCCAGAGGGAGGTCTAGAGCTTTATTTTCATGTTTAAAATTAATTATTAAAATTGGTTTTTATTCAACCTAGCCACCATGTCTTATTATGTTATGATAGTAATTGATGATGTTAAACACTACGTCCAGCTGGTGATTATTAGATGTAAGATGCTTGATTGGCAGTGCTGCCTGCATCCTGCTGTTACAAGTTGTTTCTCTCTCACATTCTCAGCTAATTGAGACTGATTGAGCTTTTAGCCTCCAGCATTTCCTGACTGCAAAAAATGAGTTTAAAAGATTGTTTGTTCTTTCCTGAGCATCATGACCTGCTGATGTGACTAACGAGTATGAAGATAAACCTATGCTGGGAAGTCAGGGGTAAATCAGTCCCTGTTAGATGATGGATTTGACAACAGCCTGTATTTTAAAATACAAATGGTGCGTTGGATACAACTGATCCGGTTTCCGGAAAGTGTTTCAGAGAAACCTTCAATCTAGCTAGATTTCATGCTGAGAAAGCCTTTCTCTGCTTAGAATAACCATTTGACTTGTGACACTTCCACTTAGTTCTGATGCCATGTGTCCCACTATGTCAGTACTACACAGCGATGTTCACACAGTGCTTTCTGCATAGTGGCAGACCAGTCAGATTGCCCATGCTGACCCCTAAAACCATCTGGTGGTTTTAGTGAAACTTGTGGCTGATCAGTGTATCAACAGGCACATTTATCTTATCCATCACAGCAATAAAGGGTGTTGGGAATAAAAGGATGTGATAGATAGAACATTATCCTTTAAAGCACACTTAATTTTGTCAGTAAATCTAATCCTACTCTGCGTGTGTGTGTGTTTGTAGTTGTTAGGTATGTTGGACACGTCTGTTCCGGTGGTGGCTAAGTTCAGGCGTCTGTTGGACAGTCTACCCAGGGAAACTCTTCCTGATGTTGTTGCTTCAATGATCCGCACCTCAAACAAGGAGAAGCTACAGGTGGGTGACAGACAAGTGTCAAACTAATTGAAATAAAAAACAAAAACAGGATGTGATACGAAAGCATCTATGTCTAAAATGTAAATGTGATTATGACATTTTTGAAATTATTCCAATTATAGAAATTAAAATGAAACTCATAGCGTTTATTGAATTTTTAAATTTTTTCTTTAGAAAATTAATGTACTTTTTGTAACTTGTGTGCTGTGGAGGTCCTGGATGCAGTGAGCTTGGAGGAGCGCTTCAAGAAGGCTCTGCCCATGTTGACCAGACAGATAGAGGGACTGAAACTACTGCAGAAAACCAGGAAGATGAGTCCTGATAATGAGAACAGGGTTGGAAACATTTGACTTTTTCCTTTTCCTTTCAAAAATGTCTGTGGTTATATGTTGTTCATGTTTCTGGGTGCTCTCCGTTCAGGTCTTATCGGTACGTAAGGGTGGAGTGTTCCCCGGCCGGCAGTTCAGTCTGGACGAGGAGGAAGAAGATGACGATGGAGATGACACCACAGCCTTGGAGAGGAAGGTCCATGGGGCCAACATGCCTGAAGCTGCACTCAGAGTTTGTCTTAAAGAACTTAAGAGGTGAACGTTCACCATGATTACACCTGCAGCTTCTCTTTTCTAACTAAACGTCTTTGTGTTCACTGTGTTGACTGTTTATTCGCTTTTCAATGGTCGACGCTGCTGCTGATCTTTAGAGATCCGGAAGGTCAATGACCGATGTATAATGCAGATATGTTGTAATCGTTTTTCTCTCTCTATTTACAATAGATAAAATACGGAAATGAGAAATTGAAAAATAAATTTTAAAAATATTATTTGTAGAGCAGCAACAGTACTGTGTAGTAAAACTACTGTATTTTTTAAATCATAAAGTAAACTTTGTTGTTGGGAGTTTATTAGGTAAACTCTCTTCAGTGCGCCCAAATAACTTTTCACAATCAAATGTAGTAATTTTTTTATATGTGAGTGAAATTCTCCCATTCTCCCCAAATGTGTCTGCAGACATTTTTAGTTTAAAATCAATCTTTATTTGCAGTAGCTTGATTAACACTTGATTGGTTTAATAATGAAACATGTACCAAATTTGATTGCACACTATTAAACTAAAAATTTGTTTACTAAAAATAGTGAGAAGAAAAGTTGAATTTTGTAGTGTTTAATCCTTTAAAATCACTACTCTGACATGGTTTTGTCTTTAATACATCTATGCACAATTTCAGTGAAGAGTTTTTAATGAGACGGCTGATCTCATTTATCTGTATGAAGGTTGAAGAAGATGCCCCAGTCTATGCCTGAGTACGCCCTGACCAGAAACTACTTGGATCTGATGGTGGAGCTGCCATGGAGTAAAAGCACCAAAGGTAAATAAAGCTGCAGTTGATGTTTAGCAGAGTCTGACGGGTTAAAATCATCAGATGCTTCAGATTTAGTACAAAATTCCATTACAGTTCTCAGCCTGTGTCTTTGCACCATGGCCAGACTTGGTGTAAAGCAGTGTGGCATTCTTGGCATTGGCTTTTTTTTTTTTGACAGACCTAAGCAAAAAAAAATTTCCTGCCTCAGGTTTTAATGCTACCCTGTTCTTATGGTGACTGTGAGATGACGTACTTACCTCGTCAAATTGCAGTCACTCACCCCTTGTTTTTGAAGCTTCCATCAAACTGTCTTCACCTTTATTCATTAACTTTATTGTTTTCGACCCCGCTCACTCCACCCAACACACACACACTCCACAGACTGCTTGGACATCCATGCTGCCCGTACTCTATTGGACAACGATCACTATGCCATGGACAAGCTGAAGAGACGTGTGCTGGAGTACCTGGCTGTCAGGCAGCTGAAGACTTCACTGAAGGTTCACTCTTACAGATCACTCAAGAGAAAAATCTGTTATGTATTAGGCATCAATCTAGTATTTAAAAATTTGTCAAATATTTACTTGTGAATTTCGTACCGCTGCTGTGTCTGTAGGGCCCTATTCTCTGCTTTGTGGGGCCCCCAGGAGTTGGAAAGACGAGCGTGGGTCGCTCCATTGCCAGGACTCTGGGCAGAGAGTTTCACCGCATCGCTTTAGGGGGCGTCTGTGACCAGTCAGACATACGAGGACACAGGTAAGCTTGTATGATAGTAACTCTGCTGGTTACAGTTGAAACACATCAGCCTGATGAAAAAGAAGATGATGTTCACTTTTAAAAATAATTTTGCTTAAGAGAGCAGCTCGAGATGCACCCCATTCGCCTGAATGGTCCTGTCGATATCTGCAGAAGATTATCATCTTTCCCCAATGATTGATCATACGATTTGTTCAATTTAAAAATAATGTCTGAAAGGTAGTTCATGCCATTTGTTACATTTTTATGTTTTCATTTTTGCTTCTCTTATTCACTTTCTTTGAACCACATTTCACGCGTTCAGCTTGTAATCGTTTGTGTTGAGTAATTTGTCGTGGAGAACATTGTGTCTGAATTGATTCAGAGTTTTTGTATTGTTTGGTAATGCAGTCAAAAGAAGAAGAAGAAGTCAATAAGAATAATAACATGTCAAAAATAAAAGTAAATAGGACTTCACAATTATATTTCTGCACTTTTGTGTTTTAAACAATAAAATAAAGTTGTTTGTGAGCCTTTAGTTTGTTTGAAATGGAAACATTTACACAATGGGCCAGTATTTCACATCCTGTCTTTGTCTGCAGACGTACATATGTAGGGAGTATGCCAGGTCGCATCATAAATGGTTTGAAGACCGTAGGTGTCAATAATCCCGTCTTCCTCCTGGATGAGGTGGACAAACTGGGGAAGAGCCTGCAAGGAGATCCTGCAGCTGCACTGCTAGAGGTCAATCCGTTACTCTCTTAAATTACTCAATTACTTATTAATAGATTTCTTCTTATTTATTCTCTAAAGAAAACTTTAACATTTCCAATTTGACAGCTAATCTTTGCTAAAACTATTATTAATCCATCCATGATGAACTCAGTTAGATGCCAAGCTAAATTAAATTGAGTGTGATTAAACACTGTTAAACACACACATTGAAACTGTTTCTGTATGTTCCCTTAGGTCCTGGACCCAGAACAGAACCACAGCTTCACAGATCATTATCTCAACGTGGCCTTTGACCTCTCCCAAGTGCTGTTTATTGCCACTGCGAACACCACAGCGACCATTCCCCCAGCCCTGCTGGACAGGATGGAGGTGCTGCAAGTACCAGGTGCGTTTAGTTGCAGAGACTACGTGCACTGACGAATCATATCCTCAGTTTCCATTTAATCTTGAAGCCAAACTCTTGCTCTGGTGACAACTAATTCCAAGCAAAGAGCATCTATATGATTGCATTTACTTCAGTGTAATCAGGAAACAGATGAAACCACTGTGAGTCCAGTTGTGTATCTCAGTATGATACACACACAGCTACTGTACTGCCTCTAGCACTCTTTATCAGTTGAGTCATTCATATTAAATATAAAGATTACACATTTAAAATGATTAATAAATGTCTTACAATTACAAAGTAGTCATTTGTAGTTTAATAGTTCATGTTTGTTGCACTTAATACACGTTATTCTGTAGCTGTGAGTTGGTCCAAAGCTGGAAATTTTTATGACCACGTGACAGCGTGATGGCAAAACAACTGGTCAATTGGTCACCAGTGCTTTGACAGTGTCCTGAACCTGAACCTGAAGTATACATGTCTGTCTGAGTCCAAGATGAAACTAGAGCTATATCCAAGCATGAAGGTTGAGGAAGAGGGGCAAATGAACTGTAGATGAATTTGAAATTGGAATTTATTACGCTGTACTACACATGCTAAACTTAACACTCCTCATTAACTGTGAGAAAAGTTGACTCCTCATTGAGGCTGGAGGTTACATTACATGTGAATCTCCAACCTGCCAGACTATAGGCAGTCACATTGCATTGTGGGTAATGTAAGCACCATGTTTAAAATAAGTAAAAGAAAGCATGAATAAAAGACAGTGTATCTATGTATTTTTTAACTGTTCATCATGAGGCCAAGCACAATGTTAGAGCTGTGAGTCACTCATTAAATGTAATTCAGTGATATGAATTTCTATTTTTAGGGAATAATTTAAGAAAGTGTGTGTGTGTGTGTGTGTGTGCGCGCGCACACATTCCAGGCTACACCCAGGAGGAGAAGGTGGAGATAGCTCACCGTCACCTGATCCCAAACCAGCTGGAGCAGCATGGATTAACACCTCAGCAGCTGCAAATACCACAGGACACCACACAGGATATAATCAGCAGGTAAACAAAAACATGAGCACCAACAAAAGGAACACAAAACTCTCTCAACCTATGTTCAGCTTAATTCTAGAGTGCCACACACTTTTTCTTTTCATTTTCCCACAAAGGAATCCTTTGACATTTTGGGCAATATGCTTTTTTTGAAATGGAAAGTTATATAAGAAGATTCTGTAGATACCACTGTATCTACAGAGCTTCTGCAGTCACCATCAAACCCCTCCAGATGGTCCAAAATGCGGCAGCACGCCTCATTTTCAACCAGCCGAAATACACCCACGTC
>JAUMHL010000027.1:5394946-5418101 GCA_032362345.1 Sandelia bainsii | reverse complement strand
ATACTGCTGTATTTCTTTAAAGTGCAAACCAAATGTTATTGCACTTCTGTTCATAGAGCAGTACTTTTAAAATAAACTTGCGAAATAAATTACTTTTGAATTCATTATTCAATTTTGCCCGTAACAAGTCCTGCAATTAAAATCTTTAATCGCTGCCCAGCACTAGTAATAATGTTGTGACTAAAGAACATTCAGAAATCAGTATTTGGTGGAATAACCCCAATTTCCAATCACAGCAGTTTTTCCACGTTGCTGTTAGGTAACTTTATATCACTCTTTTCCTCGTTAGATAAGTTTTAATGCAGGTGATCACCTAATCAGTACCTCAAAGCAGAATGAGGTGTGCTTGGCATGGAATGGTCGTCATTCTCACAGAGATGCTGCTTTAAGAATAAATTGCAGTGGTCTCTTATTTTTAACCCCAGAGCTGCATATTAATATATAAAATCAATTATCATACAATAGAAAACAGCATCACTGCTGTACAGCAATTGGTGTGACTGCCCATTTATCTCAAACTCTATTCACTAGTCATTTTACCACACATCCCAATTTGTGTGACTGCAGTAGGCTGCGTAATGCCTCTAACCACACTGCTTCCAACCAATATGACTGTTGCTTTTGGACGCTGGTAAGTGCAGGCTTTTGGATTTAGGAGGAACAGACATCTTTGTAGCCGACTTGAACCTTACTGTATCTTTGCTTTAAGAAGAAAACTGTTTCATATAAGGAATGAGCAGAACACATCAGGGCCTAAAATGCACAATATGGCTATTATTGTCTCAGCAACAATTTAGAGCTGCAAATTTTCTTGGTCACATGTATGAAACGAATATCAAGACAGTAAAGTAAACTCAGATGTGGTGTGTGCCGGTGTGCTGCTGTTTCCTGTTGTGCTGTGCAGTTGCCTTGGTAACATGTTTGTGGTAAACTATAGGATGGCCTGAGGAGCAGAAGAAAGAAGAGCAGAGTAAAAACAATGGGCAGGGGAACAATTAGGGGTGCAGAAAGAGAGCTACTGTAGTTTGGAGAAAGAGGAAGGGTGGGAGACATAATAAATGTAAGAGGGAAGCAGGGGAGAGGAGGAATGAGAATATGTTTAGATTCGAGGAGAGCAAGTACATCTGAGGTGGTCGTACAATCTGTGTGAAAACAAAACAAAACAATGGAACATCAAAATGAAAAATGTGCAAATAAAAAAAAGACTATGAGCAGCGGGGTGTGGTGATGTTTCTCAGGTCAGATCTTTTCTGGGCAGTAGAGGAGTTTGGGTGGGATGACCATGCATGCCTGTCTCCCCACCTTCTCCACTACCTGGCACAGTTCCTTGTTTTTACAACTCTACCCAAAGACAGGCCCAGCACAGGGAGACGCAGAACAGAGGGGAGAAAAAGTGGAGGAGAGGAGAAGATGCGTGGGAGGTGAAGACAAGAGAAGAGAATAAGGTGGTGAGATAAGTGGGATAGTGCAGCGATATGTAGATAGACAGTACAACAGCTGCAAAATTAACAACCATCACCACAATGCTGCCAACTCTTAAGTCATAGTTGTACAATCTGTATAACACGACACCTAATTTAAGAAAAGGTCTTAAGAGAAAATACTTAGCTGTTGGAATTAGGATCTTTGTGGGTAAAACAGCATTTAGGTCATTAATTTCTTTAAAAAGTGAAATACCTTTTAAAGAAATTACTACTTAACATCCATTTTGAACTAGTTAGCTTGTTGATACTAAAAACATAAAATGTACTTTTTACAACACATCATACAGCAAGTACTTAGTTCCACTTTCGAGTTTCAGTTATTTATGATTTCCTGTTGACATTATGACCACTTGCAGGTGGTTTTTTCACCCAATAACCATGAAAACCAAGTGTGATGTTATAACTACATCATGACTAAACATAAGCTTCCTGCTTATGTTTAGCTTGGTGTCTGGCAGTGACCACTGGCTGGTGGTCTGCTAGAGTAAAGCTTCTCTGCTGAGGTAAGAACTACACCTAATGATACACAGTATTAGCTAGCTCTAACTGTGTGTGTGTGTGTGTGCCTGTAAACACATCTACTACAATGGAGATAATGCCTTAAGCTATTAATAGAACTGCGTAGCTGGCTAGCATGCTAGCAGCAGCAGCAGTAAGAGCAATGAGACCAAATTAGCTCAGGACATTGAGCTATGCCAAGGCCAGCGTCATAGTCTGCAAGAAAGACTGAAATATCCAAAATAGCAAAAGTAGCTCTGTACAGGTCGCAACTAACATGGCAAACAGAGAACAATGCCATGATCAGAAAAGGGTTAGTTGTTGTATAAACTTCATCCGCAAGTAGATATAAATCTAATGTACTCTAACACAACAGATAAGGTTAATAATGTCCACTTAAAATGTTTTACTGATTCTACTACGTGATCATTTTTGGAGGTTCTAGTTTGCAATGCTGCAGATCTGAGTTAATAGTTATATCAAAACTGAACATCAGAACCTTAATGAAATGTAATATGTATTGCAGGACTGATGCATTAGGTAGGAGTACCTAATAAGCTGGCCACTGAGGGTAATTTAAAATTATTTATTTAGTGTATGTAATGGGTTGTGTATATATAAATCCTAGTTAAGGAAAGTTAAACATTTACTGTAAGAAGCCCAATAAACTCACTGCTTTTGTTTAAGCAAAGCAGTCACTTGATGTACCAGCAACTCATATGATTAGTTGATTGTTTATTTTAAGAGGTTCGGTTGGGTGTGGCTGGGACAATAACACTGTCAAGCAAGAGAAACATTGCAGTGCCATCTTATGATATATAATGTATGACTGCTGGAGATAGAACTGCGTAGAGAAACTTCCTTGAGTCAATCAACCTTTCTAGACCGCCTGGATCAATCATAATACTTAAAAAAACAAAAGGATAAAATTTAATCAGCTTAGAGATGACTTATGACTTAAACTACATTTTACTTGAAAAGTACTCATGTTGATGTACTTTAAGAAGGGCACAGTGACTTGCTTTCTTCAATAGATCAGAGGTTTAAACTTAACTTCTGACACAAAGCTCGCCTCGGAAACAACAGCTATTTAGCAGCACGTAACTCTACAACAAGCAGCCACATGCCCAGATAAACGTATCAGTTGTTCACATGACACATGTGATGCTAAGAAGTGACACTGCTAAGATAAAGCCAAAGTACAGACCAGCATGGAGCAGCACCCTTTTGTTGTTATCAAGTGGCTTACAAAATGCACATTATAAACTTTCAGTCTGCAAGGCTTCTGTGTTTTATGTTTTACAGTATAGACAATAAAGAGAACCAAGGGCGCATTAGGGATAATACATTCCCAGAGGGCCTTTATAACAAAATTATACACTGTAAATAAATAAATAAATAAAAGATACAAACGGTGTGAGAGAGGGAGGTAAAAAAAAAATTCAGAAGGGCTGAGGAGACAGAAAGAGTGAGTCAGCTAACCACATAGAGAGACAGCAGTGAACACATAGTGGTCTGTGTCAAGGAGATGGAGGGAAGGGTGATAAAAAGAAGAGCAGACAAACAATGACTCGCACACTGTCCTTGGTGTTTAGGCTGAGTAACATAAGACAAAGATGAAAAATAAATACGGTATGTGCTGCTTGACTAGGGTCCAAATCCAAAACCAGGAAACAACTCGAATAACAGCTAGGATTACAATAAGTTCCCAATACAAGGTTGTTGTAACTACTATCATCAAACACACTTCTAAGTGAACAGGGTGCCAGATGAAGAAGGTGGAAAAAACAGAAACGGAAACAGATTGTAAATACCCACCTTCGTCCATAAGATTTCCCAATAAGGCTTTCGTCTTCTCTTGAAATGTGGGGACCTCTGAAACGAGAGAGAAAAAGACACAAGGTACATAAACAACTCTGAAACAAAAGACAGAAACTATTGGTGGGAAATCACAGTAACTTATCACACCATATCTAAAAACAAGCGTGTGTGAAAAATTCTGATCCGACAAGACAGAGGAAAGCCTCCCTCTCATTCCTACTGTACAAAGATCCAAGAGCACTTGTGGGCTGGAAAACAAAGCTGACACTAATATATATCATGGATGGATTGTTGGTTTTGGTTAGTTACACTAAGTGAAACAAGCAGTCCTCTGTGGTACACTAACATCTTTATTCAGTGGGTAGAGTGATGGATTGGTTCTGTCAGTTGTGACAGCAAGTATAACACATGCTCAAGTCAGTTCACATGTGAACCAGATCAGTTTTTCAAGACCGTCTAATTTTTTTTATAGCAGCCATCTCTGCTGTGCCAACAGGCTGTAAGAGACCATTAATGGCACTGCCCGTCTTGTGCACTTCCCCAGACTGAACAAGGCTCATTCAGGGCATATTAGCCACTTACTGCACTGCTAATGCAAAGAACATTAAAATAGACGTCTAACCATCATTGATTTCTACTCTGTCTCTTGGCTCCACACTGTTTTCCCAGCACTGTTAATTCATATTTCATAAAGCAGATAGATCTCCATCTGTGTCTGTCGCTCTGTCTGGATCACAACATGCTGATGCAGAACCTCTCTTTGCACAAGTGACCAACAGGCTGAACTCTGCCCTCCAAAACAGACAGGGTTTGAAACTGACTCTATAGGAGGTCATCAAGGGCAGTGTTCATTTATGCATAGATATTCCTCAAATGTGCACATACATACATTATAGTCACGTAGCCCCCATAAGCCTGAAAGATATCAACCTGATGTTAGCATTCTGTATCCGTTTTCATGCTATGACTTCAATTAGCAATTTTAATTTGCTGTGTTCATGTCAGCACACTGTCAAGTCTATCACCACCTTTGCAGCCGCACAGCAAACATAAGTCAGTATTTAAAGTGGGAAAAAACATGCCTACTCTGTTTCAACTGCTGTGACATAACCCTGAAACACCTATTTAACTTTAAGCAGTTAACACAATATACATGTCTCAAACAAGTCCTAATGTCCTAGAGCTTGCACAGTCAGCAGTATATGATCATTGCTTTAGACATTAAAAAGTAATAAATTCAATACAAAATATTGATGTCTATTTACCATCAACAGGGGGAGACTGACAGTTTCATCTCTTCCACTTTCAACACAGCAGGCAGACAGTATATTTTTATTATTTGTACCTGCTAGCAATTGGAAAAACTGAAAAGATGACATTCATTTAGGTGCTGTGACATTCTCTCAGTTATTAAAAGTGAAGCTTCACATCAACAGCTACCAAAGTTTATACGCACAAAGTCACATTGTGTCACTGAGGCAGTAGTGGGAACAAGGTGGAGCCCATGTAAACATTACACTCATTATGTAAATGCAAATATGTTCACACAGTAAGAATCTTCACAGAAGGATTTTAGTTTTAGTAACATTACAGGCATCCTTGCCTTGACTTTATCTAACAAGGACTAACAGCTTTTCCACTGCACTGTGACATGCACCGTAAACAAACTGCTTGCCAACACATGCCAAAGATAGTCTCTCTCCTCTATTGTTTTATCTTTTATCAACACTCTCTAGGCTACAAAACTTCCTGTGGTTTAAGCTGTCCACTAAAGTGGGAAACATCTTTGCACAGCCAATATCAGTAGAATGGCCTAAAGCAAGGAACAAAGTACTGAGCACACAAAAAAATGTCCATATAAAGTGTTTAAATATTACTGTAATTACTATATTATGTATTATGTAATATTATATAACTCACAGTACAGGGATGTGACTGTAAACCAAATTTTCACAGCATCAGAACACATTCTTTAAAAATCGTATATATCTTTTAAAATATTTTATCAGGTGCTGGTTCCAATCTTAAAAAGACAGCTGAGTCACGTTTCAGCTAAAAAACCTGATTAACCTGATAACTGGCTTGTTCTGATTGTTGTCCCTGATTGGATTATTGAATGCATTTAAATGTAGCCACTAATGGAACAGCACACATTAAAGCAGGAGAGAAAAAGAGATTTTTCAATCGAGTCTACATTTCTGCTCGTCAAACCAAAATAAATATTCTGTTTTCAAAGATTTTCCACAAACAAAATGTGTGTATCACATCAGAGTCAAATCTCCAGAGAGCAATGTTTGTGGTAAGATCTCACAACAATCGATCCAAACAAAACACTTTGGAGCAAATCCCTTTAAGGCATTTTATGCTGGAGATATGATCTTTACTTTAAGTCACCAAAGTTAATCTGCAGCAGGCGCCAACTTGCCTTAGACAAAACACAAACATATACATTAATTCACACGCCACAAAAGACTGAACCACAAACAAATGGGAAAGTTGCAAATATTGAGGGATGTAGAGAAAGTGAAGGATAAAGCAGAAAAAAACATAACAAAGAAGGAAGGGTGGCAACCAAGTGGGAGTAAAAGATAAAGATACGAAAGAAGGAAACTGGATGGAGACACGAGACAGACAGGAGACAGATGAAGAGAGCACGGGTAGAGGGGGAGGCAGAAAACAAGCTGCGCTTCAACACAAACATACCATTCTTTGTTCTCAACTCGTGGCCCACTCTTTTCTCAGTCACACTCACTGTACACTGTTATACACACTGCCACATACAATCATAATGGACACACTTGCTTTAAGTGTCTTCAGTACACACACACAAAGCTATTTAACATACACTGAGTCACAGTATTTACATATTTGTTAGTCAAGCTCTATGTACACAAAGTATCCATTTTTCACCCTGACACAAACGGCTCTGTTTCTGTAGATGGGCTGAGTCCTGGAATTTATGACATGTGTGAGGTGGGCGCACTTTCAGGGACATTGTCTTTTAAAAGCTCATTCACCTTTAGTCCTGTGCACGTTCCTTGTGGCTACACATGAGAAGAGTCTGAACAAGGAGTTCCAGGGCGGAGCGTGGATTGCTATATTAGCCGGCTTTGATTTCACCTGGACCAGAGACATAGGGCTAGAGAATCCACGCAGCCCCTCAATGCCATGCTTCTCTGGCCTTTTCCATAGAAACCACACACTGTTGCTGGTGCTGCTACTCTAAACACACCACAGAACAGGGGATCGTATTTCCTTCTCTTGCTCCCCCCTTCAGGAGGCATGAGCTCATGAGTGTCCGGGGCAAGCTGTAATGAAAGAATACAGTCTGTGTCCACACAAGGACAAATGGAGGTCCTTAATGGCCAAGAACGCAACAGCCCAAAGGAAATGGGTTAAGAGCAAGACCAGAATGCCTACTGGTATGTCCATGGAATCAAAAAAAAACAAACAAACTCACAAACCGCTAAGTTACAGGAAATAGGCCAGCCGCTGACATCCTGTTAAAGAAGCAGGCATCGATCAAACTGAATGCCAAACTAAAAAGGAACACCAAGCAGGCTGCTTATTCTGCAACAAAATGAGAAAGGCTCACTGATCTGCTTTCTGTTTTACTGAAAATGTTGCAAATGGAGTCAACAGTCAGCTAGCAGCAGTCTGGCAGTGTGTGGTCAACCTGCCACTCCCTGGCTGTTCCCAGTCAGCCACTAGGAACAGAAGGCATGAGACAGTTTAGCAATATCACCATAGATTTTCATCAGCCGTGGATAATTATCCTTTCACAGGGTAACAGATCTTTAGGGACTGTAAAGTTTGACACAGTAGAACTGCAGAATTCACAAAAGGTACATCGTCTTCCAAAGCCATCTTCCAAAACTGCTGGTTTGCACCACAAAAGCACACTTCCCTTAGGAAAAGTAGGGTTGGTTTTGACGAAAAACAAATCTTGCATGGTGTAGGAGAATAATCCTTTACTGATTAAAAAACAAAGCCGTGCTCTCTTTTGGTTTTCTGATGGAGGACGCCTGTAGCTTCTGAGAATTTATGAAGGGAAAGTCCTAAGCAATGTCTCTTTCCCGCAAGCTATTCCTCTTCTGCACTCTTTTATTCAAACCATGTTTTCTGTGTCCCCTGGAGTGAGGGGTAGGTGTTGCTGCGCCTGGGTGAGTTTGTGTAAGAAACAGGGAAGCTAGGCCGGCATCCGATGTCAGTCCAAACAGAGCATGCTCACTCACACCCTTCCCCTTGCTCTACCCAAAACACATAACCCCTTCTTCTCCATTCACACACACATATCTCTTTCACACAGACTTTAACTTCACTCTTACACACATTCAGTGTTTGTCTGCACTTTGTCTCTCATGTCATATTTTCTTCGTTCTGCCCCTATACTTCCTTGCATGCTTTCTCTGCCTTGAGCCTGCATATTTTGCCTTGTTTCTCCTCGATGAACATTCCCTCTCTCTCTCTCCCTCCCACTAGTGTTTCTCTCTGCTCAGCTCTGTGGTTGTCTCAGTCTCAGTCTCAGATTTCAGCCTCGTCTGGCTGCAGGCTGTACCACCAGCTGCCCTCGCTGACTGCGTACCTCACTTTCTCACTTCTCTTTTCACCATCTTTCCATTGAATTCGCACATGGATCGCCACAATGTAACAAGCATAAGGATCACATCCAATAAACTCAAACAGCTGAATTTGAAAAAAAGGTTAAACTTGTGGTGGTGTGGTGAGTTACCACTGATTTCAGGTAATTATAAAAGTACAGGTTTTCCCCACATCTTCAGATCAAAACAATGCAACTAATTTCTTAGATCACGGTACTGCATCCCGTGTGATGGTTTAACTGTTGTCACTTTCCACAATCATTTTAAGTATGTAAAATGTTCGCTCCTCTATTGCTTCTTTCTCTAAAATAAATCTCTCTCCTTCACTTTGTGCACACACTCTGGCTGGCTCTCCCTCTCTTAACACAGAAACACACACACAGACACAACTGAGCCAGCCAGGAAAAGGAGCCCAAGTGAAACCAAAATATCACTGTGAGCAGGAATGTGTCTGTCAGCAGGAGAGAAAATGATAGCTGGCTCGGTGTACGCCAAAAGACAGACATTGGCACCATTCACACGTAGCACTAAAAATGCATCTTGGGTGATTCAGTCACATATGGACAGATCAAAACACAGATGTAAGTGCCCCCAAAACACACTGATGACGTAATGGGATTAAGTGGTTTAAGCAGCCACTGGAGCTGATTTAGGAACACTTTTGACCATATAGAGTATGTAGTGTGGCTAAAAAAGAACTGCTGCCTGAAACTGGCAACAAATTGAATTCAAATACAACAACAAAGCCATAAAGTTTAAAGATAGTATTTCTCAGTTTTTCAGATGGGAACACAGGCATTCATGTAACAACACACGAACACCTGTTTATTCAACTGAATTATCAACTGTTTTTATCCATGGTTTACTTTATCAGTCTGCTTTTCATTATAGGTTCCCATTTTGAAACTATTCACAGTAGGACTGCCTCTGCTAACAGCTGCAAAGAGGTGAAAACTACTGTCATTCGCTGGCGTTCTAGGTAAAAATAAAACTGGCACTACTGAAAGTAGACGTATATGTCACCACAGGGATGCAACTAGTGATTATTTCCATCTTCGCTTACTCAGTGAATTTCTTCCTCGTGAAGTTCCACCTTTGCACCAAGTATGCCGTAAAATTTCTTATTTTACCTAACAGACAAAAAAAAGAAAGATTCAATTTACAATGATTCTAAAAATAGAAGAAGTGTGACAGAAAATCATGATCACAATATCTAGAACTGTGCAGCACTCACTGACAATTATCTGTTCGAGTAAATGATTAATCAGTTCGACTCAATCACTTTATCTCTCCCTTTTGTTGTTACAATTGCCAATGATCATGAATATGTCATCAAAACCTACACATCCAGACCATACCACAGTTTGTCACGTTTAGGTGAACAGCCCCTGCATGTTAGCTAAACTAAATGTGCGAGAACACCTTTACACTTGTTCAGCTTTAAGAGAAGAAGAGGCACACTGCTGTGTCCTCTTCTACATTGTTACACTGCATCTGCTCACATTATCACCAGACAATATAAACATAATGCAGTCAGAAATTCAGCAGCCCAAAAAATAAGGACTCAAAGAGAACCTGCTGGGATACACCATGCGTGCTATAAAACAGCACCACTAACACTAGTCAATGCCCAAAGTGTGTTATTAAAGGGGCATGGCAGCAGATACAACAATGAGCCATCTGGACCAGGCAGCAGTTCATTACCAGAGACTCAAGCACTTCATCACCTATAGACACGGGTTTCCAGAGGGCAAGACAGAAAGAGGGAGGAAGGGGTGAGAGGGAGATTATTTACATCTCAAATGTCCTCAGCCAATGCAGATGTCTGAATTCCGTCATGCCAATAAACAGTGAGTGAATTGAAATTAAGAGTATAAGGGAAACAAAGCAGTGAGCTGGAGATGTAAAAAGCACACCGTGGTAACGTGGTTTTAAAATGTGCTAGGACTGAGCCAAGCATAAGCCCACATTTCCATATGAAATGACTCCTGCTGTCATTTCCATTTACAGTCTGGCTTGTACTAATCTGATGTGAGTCACTGAAGTAAGGCCAAAAAAAAAGCAAAGAAATATTTTCTTTACCGTTACCTTCCAAAAAGTAACAGGCTTTGATTACGTTAAGTCTCCACTTGAAATTTAAAGAAATATCACTTGACCTGCTATACATGCGTGATTAAACAATGCTTTGTAAGATCTAATTATCATGTTTGATATGTCACTGGTCTCAATCATCCTGAAGGTAAGTGTAACATCTGTTTCCAAACTCCAAGTCATACTTTACCTTTATGTCCACCCTGTATTCTAAGTCCAGGGAGAAGTCTATGACCGGCCCTGGCCCTGACCGGACTCTAGCTAGAGCCTAGATGTCATGCATGTTCTTTGCCACAGTTTGCTTTGTGTTTATCAGCAAGTACTTTATATTCTATACACTGCCTGCAACAAAAGTAAATCAATGTTAATATTCCAAGTGAGAGACGTTACATCACTGTGTAAAGCAAAAGTTAATGAGCCAGTGGAAGTTTTGGATGTTCAAGTTAGGAGCCAATTCACTTTAATGAGAGGTTCTCCCATCTGGCTCCAAGGTAAGGTAACAGAGGAAACCACTCTTATACACAAACAGAAAGCACTCCACTAGCATGTGGCAACTGTTACCCACAATATCTGGATTCAAGTTTGTTCCGCTCAGGTGTAGTTGCCATCTGGAACATTCTGCATTAGGTCTTGCTTTTTGTTTAGAAAGGACTTTAATGCTTGGGTAAAACAGAAGCATGTCCTTTAAGCCAGGTGTCAATTTTTAGGCTCCATTAAGACTATGAAACAGTCTTTGGCTCATGGCAGAACTCATTAGAACAACCGAGCTGCAACTCTGGTGAACTGACAAAGAACAGTTCTCTCACAATGCTTTTTTTCACAGCCTCACTGAGCAGTATTACAACAGTTTTAGGATGAAAGTAAAATACATTTGATTATTATAGAGAGAGCCACACTATGCATTCAAACGCAGGACATTTTGTAGACTACAAGTGCTGGAATATCACCAGGAATGTGGGTAGCAACCAACACATGCCCTAAATTTAATTACTGAATGAAACAAAAATAACATGAACATTTCCTTTAGGGGGTGATCTTGTAACTTCTTTCACTCTGGCAGTCACCTCTTTTCCACAGCAGGAAAAACAACTGATCAACAGTGCAGCTTTGCAGCTTGTTACCATGGAGAAGACACACAGAGCTGAGATCTCAGTACAGAGGCAAAACCCAACTCCACACGCAGACATAGCCTCACACCTCGTGTCTTAACACATGGACACAGATATGCATCATGCATACACAGACACACACAAAAGAGAGGAGATCAAGCAAGCAGGGACTCCCTTGGCATTAGTAACAGATCTAGAATTACCTCACTTAAAAGCGGCAATGAGTCACTGTGTCTTTTTCTCACACACACACAAGCGCGTGCACGCAGACAGGTTTGTTTTGCCTCACGCACACACCCCTTCTGCATCAGGCTGTCAGAAAACAGCTGTCATTCTTGTGAGGACGGGATGAGCTCTATTCACTAGACGTTCAGCTAATGTTTAAAAAAGCGAAGGACTGCTGACAAGCTAGTCTCTAGACCTAGAGATGCACACACACAAATGATCTCACTCCCACTTGATTAAATATCACCTGAAAGTACCAACAGCCTGTTATGCAACTACGTGGTAAAACTGTGTTGCGTTGTCAATACATAAATGAAGCCAACAAAATACATGCAACTAAATGTTGAGATAACCCTGCTGATAAAGGGTTTAGGCACTTGGCATAAAATCCTTGCCAAATCAAACATGCGGAAAGGAGCAGCTCAAAGAAATTTACTAGTAATATCCAGCATCAGATTAATTGTGCTTTTCATAGCTTTTCATCACATAACCAGCCACATATGTTTCTATGGTAGAGACATAACAGAACCACAAATGTGAGAATATTCTGAACATGGATCGATAATCCTCACAGGAGAAGCTGCAGCAAACACTGTACCTATAGATAAGTGGGTGGATTCGCGACTAATTTACAACACATAAAACTGACTGGAAAGCAGTTTTTAACCTCTTGCATTCACAAAAAGTTACATAATCTCATTATTATTATTATTACTATAACATCAAAAGCAATAGCTATCAGTTGGGGAACATCCCACTGGTTGATGTAGATCAGCAGCCAGCAGCCCATAACCTCTGGTGGTGTTTCACTGAGCATGAGGATTTCATGAGGATGAGTCTGTCCTATCCATGACATAAATCCCCATCATCTTAGCATCTGTCAAATTCCATCCACATATGAAAACCACCGTGGTGGGTACATTATCAAGCGACTAAGCCTCTCTAAAAGGACCAGAAACTCTCAGGTCGAAACAGGTTCATCTCTGCTGCTGCATCACAGACAACCAACACTGTACTCAGCAAAAACACAAGAAGGCTATTTGTTTTGTTAAGGATTCTATATGCATGTATATGTTGTTTGTTTTGTGTTTTTTTTAACTTTAGCTTACCAGATCTACTCCCACAATTTGGGGGTATTAGCAAACTGACTGACACATCCTTGACTTGCCTGTTACGTTTGTTTACATCTTAAAACTTCACTGTCCAACTTCAACTAGTCAGAGTAACAGACACAGATATGCATATATGGGTGTCCAGAAATGTACGCAAAAATGTTTTTATTTTATTTTGTAAGTTTAAGTAGAATTCCACTTGGGTTTGAAAATCAGGATTTGCTTGTACTTGGCTGCACAAGTGTGATGTGTCTGGATACTAAATAGTGCAGCTGGTGTGAAAACAAGTTCCTTAGAGATACTAGACCAGTGCTTTACTGTAAATACCTCCGGGGCCAGAGTATCACTGGATTTCATTTGTTATCTAATCAGGGATCTATTTAGGACTGGGGTTGGTGCAATTAAATCCAATTAAAGTAGCACAAAACACATTAAAATATGTTAGAATTATTACAGGTTGTGAGCAGATGTGTTGAAATGTCAGTCTGTATTAACAGCAAATGGAACAACTCCTCTCGTAATCACTGCCATGCACCTCTCCCTTGTGCTTAACTACATGAAATATGAATCTTTTTCCCCCAAAAAAGGGCATATACTATTTCCAACAATATCAACCTTTTTATATTGAATAATAAGGTAATAAGGACAGGTGACTAATGACACTGTTGTGTCATTGTAGAAAGTGAAAAAGCATACAACCAAAACTTTAGTCACTGCTACACCATACATTAGTCATTATGTAGTATGTATGTAGGTATACTGCACTGTGGTAGTACAGAAAAAAAAAAAGAGATAATGGTCTTTAACATTACTCATGAAAATTAAAGTTGATAGCTGTCATTCACAAAAAAATTTCTTCAAACAGTAGAATGATGTGCAAGACAACTATTTCTATCAATGACAGACTTAATTAATGGTCAAAAAGAACTTTATATGTCCAATCAAAATATACAACAAAGAAGCTTTCATACCCCTGCCTCATTTCAATAAGCTCTATAATATGCAATAGGTTATCAAATCATGTTAATAAAAGTAATAAAAGGCACATGAAGATTCTTCATCTGCAGTTTGACAACATTTAATGATTATTAATCAACTAAGATGAACTAAGTGTCTCCCCAAGGAAATTGGTTAGCAGTTCTTACTACCTCTATAGCAGTTAACCTCTACTTTAATATTCCTTTCCCCACCATTCGGTGTACTACACCTGTTTTAATTTAGTTCTATTTGAATGAAGCTCCGCTTGTGGACACAGGCTGTGACACCAATTTCAGCTGTGTGTATGATGACCATCCTTGAGTGACAAAATTCCTAGTGTGCATCTGTTTTTGTCAATGAAATAGTCAACACACACCGTCAGTTTTGTTGACATACAGGCTGGCGTTCATATACTGTACGCATACCAAGAAATAACTGGCCGTCAGCAGCACAGTCCCAGCAAACATTTAAATATAAATCATTTGTTTAAAATCACCAGCTAGCGATATAAAAAACTTGATTAAAACACATACAACTCTGAATGGCAGACAAATAATAAAGTTTGGCACTAGATACACATTTTCTGTTTGCAATATGCTATAAGATAGGTTTCCCAGCATTTGTCTGTTTTCTACTAATGAGATGCAGTCAACCAGGGAGCTGAAATCACAGTCACATAACTCCCATGCTGTCAACATACAACTGCCACAAACGTGATGTCAGACTTTACAGAAGCTGTACTTGCTGAGTACTTTAGCTTAGTAAAGAAAAATCACAACCGTCTTTAAAACATCAGGTTTTTCCACACAGACATTTGTGGCCATTCAAAACATTTGCAAACAGACTCGCCACCCTGCCCAATAACTATACACAATTACACTAAAAGAGATGCATTTTTCTCGTCATTCTTTCTGCTCCGGTATTGTTTCTCATTCTAAACTCATGACTGAGCAAATCACCTCCCATCACCACATGAAGCAAAGTTTCTGCCTTTTTTTTGAGGAGGATACTAAAATCGCTTCAAAAGGTCCAAATGTTACTTAACCTATGTTACACACTTCAGGTCGATCTCTGTTTAGCCTTATGAGTTCATTAAGTTGCTGAGCTCATCTGACTCCCTGCACAGCAAACACCTCAAGCTGACCAGAGACCATATTAGCTAGAATAACAACAAACAAAGACACGAAGTAATATTCCCTTTCTTAGCCGATGCACCTTCACTGTAAGGTCATGACGAAAGACCATTAGTTTTGTTTCAGACAACGAAGATCATAACACATCTACAGGTGTCCATGTTAGCAATAATAAGATCTGTTTAACTACCGCACTGGTAATGCACGCTCTGGAGAACGAGTAGCTAATAAAGCGGACCATGACCATTTGAGAAACAACAGCAAATAAAGCTGACATTCAGTCGTCCTCTCCTTTGAGACAGGTCAAACACACAAGTCACGATGGATCTCTGACAGTAGGCAGTCGTTACTGTGAGTAAACATTAAGTCATCACTTCCTCTATAGCCATCACTAAAGCCGTTTATGCCAGTAACGCCACAACACAAAGCAATGTCATGACGAGTTTCTGTTGACCTAAACTAACCTGCTTTGAAGGCAAGATGGCCTTGTCTGGCAAGAGAGAAAACGTCGTAGCCTAGCTGGCATTAACTGTTACAGACACATAGGCCTTGTCTTGCCGTAAAGCACTACCCCATAGCATGCTAGCTAGCCGAATCGGTGACTTGTTAGCTTAGCGAGTGTGTGAACAAGCTAACCGATACCTTGATACCATTAATGTACAGTTCTGACAAACTTATCTGTCCACCAGGCATGTCACCCGACTGCACACTGCACACATGCGTGCAATTTAAAACGTCAAGCCAACAAACAAGCCAGCGACGCGGCTAGCTCAGCTTTTTGCGAAGCATAGTTAGCTAGCTAACGGCCAACATTAGCACCGCGCTAATGAAGAAAGCTAACGTCTGCTACAGTAGGCTGTTGTTTTGCCCAACACACACTACACTCGAAAATCCGACGTTCACTCGCCACGGCACCCCCGCTTACCTTGGATGAAATATCCTTCAGTTCACTGCAAATATATGGCGAGGCGATAGGCACAATATCTCCGTTTATCGTGTTTCATTCGTAAGCCCGGTGTACACATTGGCCTTGCTCCTCAAACAGAGACCAGACGCCAGGCGTTAAGTACCAGCCGCTCCAGAACGCGCACAGTTGTGAAGTTTGGCTCGGGAGCGCGCCTTGCACGAATCTCATATCGTTCCTACAAACTGGTCCAAATTGTAAAATGACGCTAGACATTAAAGCTCGATTCCTATTAATTAACCATACACGCGCACGCTCACAAACTCATGGACATTTATAAACCCTCGTTACAAAAGCTTGGGAGGAGGCGGAGGTAAATGGTTGGGTTAGGTCAGGTTGGCACCATGAAGCATGAATGGTTAGGAGCAGGGTGAAGGTTAGGTTAAGATTAAGAGAAGCTTCACGCTTCACTTCCCCCAGAATCTAACTCAAGCTTTGGGACCTAACACTAACCCTGCATGGAGAATGGAGAATCAAGTTTGGCAGCAATGCCATTGTGAAAATCCGAGTGGACCACAACAAAAATTGGATCTGCAGCTCAATGTGAAAAAAGTAAATATCAGAGACATATAAAGAGAGAGTGCAAGACAAGGAGCAATAGATGTGGTTATCAGCCCAGCGCTGTGCTTCAGTGTTGCCACACACACTCAGCAACAGTCCTAACATGGTTTGAACAATGAAGCAGACAGCCAGCAAGGGACTGTTACTGACTCTCTTTATACAAATAACAAACTTAAAAACATGTAAAGCAGTGGCTGGAAATAACTTAAAAATTAAAGACATAGACGTTTATTTGAAATAGTTGTGGATCTAGCGGACAATAGAAAGGGTTCTGAACCACAGCGCTCTGTGAGTCTAGTATGGGAGACAAAGTTAAGCTAGTCAGAGTTTATTTAGTGGGATTACGTATAGCTTTGTTTTCTGCTGTAGTTTTATCAAAAATTGAAATAAGTTAACAAACAGGCCTCTATAATTGTATTATCTACTGCAACAGTGTTTTTCCAACTGGTGGCCCAGTTCAGACAGAAACCCTGGTCTGATTTTTACTCCCACTTATTGAGTTTGTAGTAAATCCATCTTAAGTGAAATTTCTTTCACATATGTGTTACGTACATTATATTGTAAATAAAGGATGTGTACATGTTTAAACCTACAAATGATTTGATCAATAAATAAGTGACCAAATGAATGACCAATTGTTTTCAAGAAGTACACAGATTAGATTAGTGCCTCCAGGCATCCTGTGACCTGGCTGACTGATAGTCTTCACTGACTTTGTGTGTAACACACTGTACTATAACATAACACAATAAAAACAAAGCTGGACTTTTCAACCCTTGTTAAAACCAAGCCAAGAGAATTTAAATAACTATCATTCTTTTTAACATTCAATTACAATAATGTAACTCTGATAGTTTCCAGTCACTGTTCAATTCAAAACCAGAGGATGGCAAAGAAACCATGTGATGATGATAAGAGCACATGTAACTGGATAAGATTAGGATTGAGAGGTCATAGTAATCTGGACATAAGGGAATCCCCCACCCCACCCACCCAATCTCTCCTTCCTCCCCCCATCAGGAGGCTAGGGAGAGAGAGCAGAGAAAGGAGTGTGGGGCAGGGATACGATGGGGCCTCATAGGCTGGGATTACAGAGAAGGATTGGTTATGTAAGTGCATTGTAACCAGCAGGCCAACGGCAGCCTGAGTGCATGGGAGGGCTAGAGAGACTCAGGCAGTGAGAAAAAGTAAGAGCAAGAACAGATTTTTCTAAATATAATCCTATTGTCCTGCTCTTGTAGCAATGGCTTTAGGCATTGCGAGTGTACGGTACAGTGTACTGTACTTACTGTAACAACTTTACTCTCTAAATATATTAATGCACACTTCTGACAACCAGCACTTCTTCCTCTGAACATAGGTTATAAATGAAGTCAATCTTTTATTGTGTGCAGATATCATAAATATGTGGTATCACGTCTTTCTCTCAAAAAATACTGTAGTATATCCAATATCACTTCCTGTGTCAATATTCAGCATCTTATACATCAAGTGTATACAGCCCTTTTAAACATGCTAACAGCAAGTGGTGGAAGAAGCACTCAGATAATTAACTAAAAGTAGGAATAAACATTGAAGAAATAACCTGTTGCAAGTTAAGCTCATGTTTTTAAAATGGTACAAAAAAATAGTCTTTTTGCAGAATGTCTTATTTCAGATAGATTTCATAGATTGTTATTACTAATGCATTAATGTTTTGTGACATTTACCATGTTTATTTCTAAAACATAGCCTCAAGATAACTTATCTAATATAACAATCACAGCATACACACCTTCTAAACATTTAACAGTTGCACATCAACAACTGCTACAAATAGTAATTGTCTCATAATGAAACTCTTTACCACTTTTCAAAAAGTGCTTTATAGAATGAAGACCACTAAAGACAAAGTACTATATGAAGTAAAATAATACAACATGAGCATTTAAGAATGACTTGGCCTTTGTTAAGTCACACAGTTGATTGTTCACAGGGCGCTCCACCAGTTTTACACATAAACTTCAGTTCATTCATGAAGATTACTACTCAGCCTATGAACTGTCTGGAGAAAACAACAACCATGATGGTGTCATCAGGGTTATTTTGATTTGTATGAATCTTTTTAATCTACTCTACTTCTTAGATCCATTTGTATGTAAGTGCAGTACTCAAATTGCATGCAAAGATTTTTATAGTGCACGATACTGTCAGAGTGGACTGAGGTAATTACAGGTGCCAGAATTCTGGCAATATGGACTAATTATGAGGATGTCACTGTTTTGATCAACCCACAAGGAAAAGTCTTTGAATATGCAGTTTGGAGTGAGACCACTTCTTTACAGTGATGAGTTAAATGCAGTAGGAAAATAAAGAAGGAATGAAGCTGCACAGAGGACTATGTGTGAGAGGGGTTGGGGGAGGGAAGGGAAAGGAAGTGGGGAGATCCAAACCCAAGAGAATGTTAAGCTGTGCTGGTATGCTGGAGGAATTAGATTTTCTGGTCAGACATAACAATATACAGACAATTTAGTTAATTTTTTTATTATTATTATACAGAAAAGGGTGATGAAAATACACCAAAAAGTGATCTGAAAAGGAGATCAATTGTTGGTTAAGTTTGAAGAGAACTGAGGAGTCTGAGTTGAGAGTTTGACAGACAGAAAGACAGGAAGGAAGCGAGGAGACAGGGGTGATGGATTTGAGGAAGCAGGGTGAGGAGTAGAGATTGGAGGGGAAAGTTATAAGAGAAGAAGAAGGTGGCTGAGAATTGTTCACTTGTGGACTTGTTTGCTGCTGAGACACTTTGAACCCAGGTGCTTTAAACTTCAGCTCATGTTTGCTGACTGCTACAGAAGAGGTCAAACAAAGGAAATAGCTTAATAGAGTTTGAGGCAGACAACTGGTTGGATTAGGAATATGCACAGTATTTGAAGCATGACTGATCTGATATAACACTGTGCAAGATGACTTTTCTCAGAATGAATGTTTAATCCAACATTATTTTATTTGTTATTTTGATATGTCTATTGTGGCTAGTTGTGTAATAAAATGGTTTAATGGAAAAGCAAAACATTAAGGGAAATACATTTATTTGCTTTTTTTCTGTAAATCAGATGAAAAGGATAGTAGTCTAAAGAAAGACGCCTATTGTAAATCTACACAGAGGAGTAGTGGTTATGTGTACCCATATTTCTGATCCACACCCCTCCCAAATCTTAGAAAAAAGGCTCACATATCTGTAAAATCTTGGAATGTTAACCCGTAACCCCCTGTAAAACCACAACTTGTTTTTACACTATCGTTTTGTGCTGATTGGTCAAATCAAATTTAACACATTAAACATGGCGTTTTAGACGTACTGGTTAGCTGAATTTCTTTGCCTACAGACCAAGCAGAGCATAGCAGAGCAGAGAGAGTGATGGCTGGTGGGAGCAGAGTAAGTTGAGTTTCATGCACATCCTCGTTGCATATTGTAACTTTAAGTGTGACTTTCTGCCTGCTGCAGCTTTGAACATGGTCTAAACTCTGGAAAAAATTCAAAATGGATCACATGACACACAGCTTTCCACATGGTGACAATAGAATTTTGACAGAGTACAGAGACTGTTACTTTGGCTATAAGTCATGTTAAATACAAAATAAAATCATGAATTTCACCTCATCAGCTCACTGTGCAGCCTCAAGTCCTCTGGCCACCAAATATCTTTATGTTAGATTAATGTAATTATGTGATTACAAAACCTGACTTTTAAATTGTGGTCTGTGGGTAGTGATCAAAGCACAAATGAAGCACAAACAGTATTGTCAGTGTCTTTATAACCATAACTACAGGGTTGAACATGACATGCACAGGACCACAGAGCAAGTAGAAAGGCAATTAAGGATAGAGTGTGACTAAGAAGAACAGGGAAACGGTGGCACACACAGGATTTAGGATTTGTGTGGCCTCATTAAGAGGGGAAAAACCATAAGTCTATAATGGGTACCAGTATTTCCCCATTTTTCTGTTTAAAAGTGACAGTAAGAGGCTCAATCAAATCCTGTGCCCACAGGGCTTAAGGAGTCCCATTTGTGTTAAATAGAGCATCTCACAGTGACAAAACCTACAGAAACAGAAAAATTACAACTTACTTCATAAATCATGGCATTAGAAAACATTTTTCAAATGTAAATATACATTATGTAACCACCCTTCCTGACCCTTCAAAACCCCTGTGTTTCAGTAAAGTTCTTGTCAAAGAAGATGTGAAAAAGCAACATATTTTCATTTAGAAAAAGCTGAAAGACATTCATATTTGTCATTTTCATTATAGATATACAGTCTAATGGAAACATATTCTGTGATCTAACGTTTTAGACTGTGTTTTAAAGTTAGTGTTTTATAAAAACAGAACGCACTCATGGGACTCTTTAAATGAACTCTGTAACAGCCACATATTGTATAGAACCCCCAAAAATCAATATAGAACAGTTTTTTAGACAGTGTAGTGTAGTCTGTTTCCAGTGCTAAAAATTCACTCAGAGTTGTTCTCCTCTTCCTGTAATCCAGAGGTTCTCAACCATTTGGTTTTACTGCCAAACTAATTTTGTAGTAGCCATACATTTTGCATGCAAATGCTTCTTATTGCAGCAAAAGCCACCCAGGTCTGTCCCAAATTACACTGCCTGGCCTGTAGGGAATTCTCCTGAAGCTATTGATTGGCTACAGCAAACCTGCATATGATTTGCATCAGTATTTTCCATTGCAGTCAAGGAATATTCTCTGAACACACACATTGTTGGTGTTGGCAAGTAACTTTGCCTGAAACACAAGGCACATGTATTTGCATAATGAGAGCCAGGCTGCATATATTTTTGCACTGTGTTAGCACATGTGTGTCTGTTGTGTCTCTGGGGTCTGGACCTTCCCTGGAAAATAAACAGATAAAATAAGGGTTATGATGATAATGTGGATATGAATCTAGGACCAGCTACAATGACTTTCAGCCAGGCTGGACTGCTTTCCTTTTGGCATCCATTGAAGCTTCATCCTAGGACTTTTGGCCCAAATAAATTGAGAAAAATGTTACCGTTTTCATAAAAAAGGGGAATTATTGTAGGAAGAAAAAAAACTACTTGGCAAGGATCATGCTGAATCTGATCTGAGTCAAAATGCAGACCACACACATTTGCATGAAGGCAAAGCAACTGAAAGGAGGGTGCTCCTTATGTAACCATTTACCTCAGACGTGTGATCCCCAGCAGGGCCTCTCTTCAAATGCCTCCATAGCCAATATAAGGAAGTATAATATTAAGTTTCAGCACAGCTAGACTGAATTCCCTTTGGCATCTGTCCTGTCTTCATGCAACCTTTAACCTTAAAGTTTTTTTTACATGTCACAGATTTTACAAGTGAACAGATGCTTTCAATTATTCTGGTTCATCAGAGCTCAGCCTAGGTTGAAGTTGGGTGTAACTAAGTTTTTTGAGGTCACAAAAACTCAATGTGTCATAATCATAAGGGCTGAAGGTTGTCGTGGTCCTGCCCTAACAGTTGCAACAAACCAAACAGGTGCGTCAGGGAAATGTCAGTCAATAACAGTTTGAAAACAACACGCCCACAAAGTTCCAAGAAAAGGTAAAAATACATGAAAATGTGTGGGTGTTTTGTGTGGGTGTCGTAAAAAAAAAGTGAATGAATGTAGCAGTAAATAAATAAATTCAGCGAATGAAAAGTAGTAATTTCTCAGCCTCCTCCTCCTGCTTTAAGTCTCTCAATATCTGGGGATCAATATGTGAAAATGAGCCACATGGATACACTGGAGAGCCCGGTTAAAGATAATAGCTAACGATTAGAGGCCTCACCAAAACTTCTGCTGGTCCAGATTTACTAATTAAAATTGTTTTCCTCATGTTTTTTTAACTGTTTTGTTGACACTGGCCTTACATGGTTTTGTTGGCTAGGCATGAAACATTTATAACACTTATGGTAAAATGTGCAGTATATTATCCAATATAAGACACTATTCATTTGGTAAATTAGACTTCATGTTACATCTCTTATGAAGAAACTAAAGTATAATCAAAATGACATAAAGGCATATGGCCTTGATGGCATATTAGAAAAATGTGGAGAGGAAAATAGATCCATGTTCAATGGGGAAAAATAGAGGATGACTAAGCTGTGGCAAAAAAGGTTAGTAAACAATAAAAAGAAAAGACAGGAAAAATAAATTAAGCTTTGATTTAGTTTAAAGATTGAAATAAAAGGAACAGCATGAAACTTTGAATTAAAATTTGTTTACATTTCGTTTTAATTATTTATCTAACAAGATTATAATTTTTGACTATGATACTTCTAGTCAGTTACGGGACTGTACATAATCACGTGTACTGCACATCACCCAGTTGTGACTAAAACTGCTGTCTGATACAACAGTCCTGCAATAAATGCTCCTGCATGTCAGTGATAATGCTCAATCTTTGTCAAAACTGTTTTAGTAAGGTGTCACAGATGGTATAGATGACATCTGTTTTTTTTTATTTTATTTATTAACTTTTATTTAACCAGGAAAATCCCATTGAGATTCAAAACCTCTTTTTCAAGGGAGTCCTGG
>JAUMHL010000027.1:5374020-5394846 GCA_032362345.1 Sandelia bainsii | reverse complement strand
CTATGTTTAGGTCTGGGGTTGACTAATAAGCTTGAGTTGCAGATTGCTGCTACTCCTCCACCCCGACCTGTGCTTCTAGGAATATATATAAAGGAATACCAATAGCAAATCCTTCTGGTGGCAAAAGCAGGTCATCCCACCCGATAATATAACTCGCAGTGGTGTGTCGACGCTTTACAATTAGTAATAAACCTGGTGAAGCCAAAAGATGTGAGGCTCACTGACAAAACCCTTTACTCTAGTGGCCATATCTTAATGCACACTGACCCCTAGTGATTAAACAGCAGAAGTGAAGATTAATGTGCACTATGCAAACAGAAACATGCACAGGGACATCAAGGCTGTGACTGTTCAACTGGTAACATCCCAGAATAACAGGATTTATAAGGCTGTAAACCACTACAACATAATAGAAACAATAATGTACGGTACCTATAAAATAATATATTTCGTACCACCGTTGCGTGTCATACTGTAAGATTAAAAACAAGTCAGCTATAGTTTCTGTTACCAGTCAGGTTGATCAGACCAAACACTGACATCTTATGCATTTACCTTTAACTTGTGCTCTTTGTTTAAGTTGTACTTATTTAGATCTGTGGTTTTAAACTGTCTGTTTTAATTTTAAATTTGAACTTAGTTCATAACTTTTGCATAGTCATAAAAAAGAAGCGGTTCAGGGTGCATTTCACTGCGTGTTGTACTTGTATAACTATGCATGTGACAAATAAAGAATCTTGAATCTTGAATCTGGTCCTAAAATAACAACACTCTTTCTGTTTCAGTTTTTCCTAATGCTCATTAAAGCAAATTCTTCAAAGTTACAGTACACAGAGATGCAAAGAGGAAAATGAGCACCATTGAAATATTACACAGAAAAAAAACAACAACTCAATATTTATTTCTTTTTCTCATGTACAGTACTTCACTGATGGTTATACACAAACAACACAACTGAAACCATTCAATGACCCAGTTCCTAGTTGTGCCTTCTATTTGAGAACAGAACTGTCCATTATCTGGTTTTGGAAAAATAATAAAGGTGGGAACTAATTAATCATAGCCGTTCATTCAGATAATGATTCCTGTTGATAGAGCGACAACTCTAAATGTGAGCACTAGTGGGATGTTTCACCGAGCACCATGTATTCTAACTGCATTACCTAATTCAGTAAAAGGGAGTGAATGTGACAAAGGTACCACTTTATCTTCACATTCGTGGTGTGCATGACAGCACTGCAAAGCTAACGCTTGCTACATGTAGCTTTGAGCACACAAAAATGAATAGAACGGACATTTGATTTAAAGGCTGAACTTGGTCATCGCAGTAATTTTAGGCACGGAATTGGAATACATTTCTTTAGATGAGGGAACAGCTGGATAAAGAGCATCGTACAACCAACACACAAAAAGGTTTATGGGGACTGCTGCATTTATTTTTCACATACATAAAAACTTATGTGCCCTGTAGCCAAAAATGCTTGTATTTACAAAAAAGAAATCAATATACTGTACACAAAAATTATAATACAACAAAAGAGAAAATAATCCTTCAATAAGCCTTACAACAACAACAACATAGCAAATACGAACAAAACTTATTTGTGACACCTTGTAAAGGTTATGTGCAGATTGTTTTTCTTAAGATTGAAAGTGTCTGTATATTACAAAACTCTGACGCACATCCAATATTCAAGCTGCAGCCCACATTCTGTGTACGAGGTTAAAAAAAACACTACAGGCTTTCTGAAGATTCATCAATGGAACCATATTTGACTCACTACACCATTAGTCAGCATCAGTGCATTAAATCGAGCCATTAAATACTAATTACAAATATAACTTAAGTAAATCTGTCATTTTTTTCTATTGTGAGCAAAGGTATGGTGTGTGTGGCTTTGTTCAGATCAAATAATGAACAAAAGGATAAAACTCTTATAGTGTTTGTTTCCGTTTAAGGTCAGATGGACTGACACAGCACATGTTGCCTAAAGACCAAGGACATAAACTCACAAAGCATCTCAGAACAAAATGTTGATGTAGATCTAGTGACTGTATCCTCCTGAAAACAGGGTGTATGTAACAGGAACAACAGTCTCTGGGAATAGAGTCAACCAAAGTAAAAATGAATCGTTTCAAACACAGATCATCAGAGCAACAAAATCAGTTTCAGCACCAGTGTTTTTCCACAGCTTTTCAGAGATCATTAAGAAACATCATCAGGTCTGAGACACAACACAAAGCTACCAGAGGACATGTCTGCAATACAGACCATGAGGCCAGGAAGTCATAGCTGTGAGTAATGTGTCATTAATGTGATTTAATGTTTGTTGTTAATGTGATCAAAAAACATTTCATTGCTCAGAAAGTTTGTTTTTAGAATTAGAGAATTGGTAGCATATAAAGGCCCAATCTGATTTCTGCCGGGTAATAACGAGTAAAGGCCAGGATACACAGGTAATATTTTAAATGAATACTACAGCAGCATTCTGCTGCAACCCTGACAAAAACTTTTTGATTAATTTCTCATAGCGAGAAAAAATTCTCATTTTCAAAAAAAGTATTTTATGTTATTATGATATAAACTTTTTTAATGAGATATTTATTCTGTTTTTGCAAGCAGCTTTTCTCAAGATAACATTTTACATTTAACTCTCTATAAGTATACTATATAAAGAGGTTGAATCAGCCTCTTTTGAAGCAATAATATTTCCTAATCATTAAGCTGCTGCAGTAAACAGATGGACAGTGCTTACAGACTTGGATTGCTTGACGTGATGTTTTTAAATCAGCCCGTGTATACACATGTAGTGAACTGAAATTATGAGAAAATGGCACACTTCCATAGCAAATTTCATGTAATATGTAGGATTATATTGTAAAAGTCTAACTGTAACTGTGGTGAGGTGACAGTAAAAGGTCTCTGTATCTTTGTTGTGACAGCCTTGATCTGTGTGCACTAACAAGCACATGAAAAGGACCTGTGGAGTTTTTATGTCAACAAATGAAAGCTATGCTTACATTCACATTGTGTTTGTTAGCACTAACTAAATGTGCCTTCAAGGATGCATTTTAAATTCTTTACTGTTTATAAGTTTACTAGCAAGCATATACTGATGTGTTATCACCAACTGCAAAAATAGTGTGAACCACTGGGGCGGTGGTGTACCTAGTCACGTGTTTCTACGGGGCACATTTATAGAAAACAGCTCCATTGTGCTACTAGAGTTTAAAAACTCCACAGGGGAACCTCAAAGTGTGGAAAGTGGATTTCCTTGCTGGTGTGAAGTGACAGCAAACTGCTGAAACTGTTCGCTGAAATATTCTGTTTCAGAACATAAGTGTATAAGAAGCAAACTCACTGGCCACTTAATTAGGTACACCTGTACAATCTAATACAATCTAATACAGCAGCTCTGCCATGAATTCTACTTTCACAAGGTTATAATTTCTCAGTTTTTGTAGAAACTGCGTGAAGGTCATAGTGGGTGGTGTAGTAGTATTGGAGTACTGTACATAAAGAGGTGGTTCTAATGTTGTACCTCCCTCATTTATGTAAATAGGGAGGCCAAAACAACAGAAGATAAAACATTAGTTAAAAAAACCCAGAGAATTGAGCAGAGCTGCTGTAATGGATTGTATTAGATTGTACAGATGTACCTAATAAATTGGCCAGTGAAACAATGTTGACAATGTAAAGCCATGCAAAACCCTGACAATGTCCCACGCCTGAGCTTGTCTCTTTGAAGAGGTGGTAAAGTCTGATGGTAAACAAGCTTTTGGAGAAGAAACCCATCATGTGCTGAGCTAAAGCCACTGACGCCTCGGACCAGTCCTCAGTTGTTGGTCCGAAACCTTATTTCTTGGTGCTACTCCCACATTCAGGGAATCTCTCAATTTTGTGAAGGATCTGTAGTTATTTATTCCCAACTGAACAACATAGACCACTTAAACAAATATGGTAATTAGTTAACGCTTTTGTTTCTGTAGACACTTGTGATGTTCACTTTAATCATTTTGAAAGCAAAGGATGAGGGAAAGAGAAAAACATCCCAAAAATACCTTTTGCCAATAGCAGCTGGTTTGATTATCAGTCTTTATGTAAAATAATAACGAAAAAAAAATATGAACGTGTCCTCCAGGCTGGAAGAGATGGTAAAATAAATTATATTTATGCTGACGCATATACATATATTCTTGCATGTGTGTATATATTATATGTGTCTGCTGATTCACATAGCTGAGCCAGTTCTTTATCCCAGCAGCAACCCCGACAAGGCATTCAGGTCTCTCATGTACGGGTTGTCGCTGAGGATCCGGTCGATCCGCTGTTTCTGGTCAGGGAAGATGTCGTACAACTTTCTCTTCAGCTCTGACGTCTCCCCTAGAGACCGCTGGGGAGGGGGTGAGGGCGAGGGGGAAGGGGAACGGCGGGGTGGGTGCCATTCAGGGGGACCAGAGTGGGGCCAGTGCGCAGTGGGATGGGGCATCAGCGAGGGTGGTGGCCGGGGTGTGGAGGCAGGGGCTCGAGGAGCAGAGTGAAGGGCCTGGACATAGACCGGCTGCTGTTGCTGCTGGGAGGATGGCCGGAAGTCTGGGGGTCTCAGAGGGGGAGGAGTGACTGGAGCTCTCCTGAGAGTAAGAATAACATAGACATGGGGTGAAAATTCACAACGTAGAGAACAAAAAAGGAATAACAGAAAACCAATAACTAACCGCAAACTACTTTCACTGGATGATATTCTAGATAATCACTTGTCTCACTATTTCACTTCCACTACTTATTTGCTTAGAAGACTGCGCTCAAAACACACACATATTGTAAAACACACCTGGTGTCTTTACGTAAGAAGATGTCGAGGTGAGGTCCATTTTTCCCCAGAGGGTCATCAGGGATCATGAAGTGGTCCTCCACAAAAGTGAACTGAAGCAACCTGTAAGTGAAAAGGTAAAACAAATATGCTCACAAAGTTAAAATGTTTTTTTAATACATTGAATTGTAACTAATTTCTTTCTGCCAATCAATACATCTGCACAAAGTCCTCAAAGTGTCATTAATGTGTACTTTAATAGCAAACTAGTCAGACTGAACAAGTAAGACTACTCTAACACAACAGCTAGAGAGAGTGCAGCTGCAGTCTAAACGCTCACAACCGGGAATTAACCTGTGGAAGCTGTCCAGTAAAAGCTTTTCCACTTGTCTCACCCAGATTTATCCTGCTGATCTAGGTACTGGACAGGTGCTCGCTTCTCTAACCTATGAAAGACCATTTTCCATGACTTGAGCAGAGATTGTTGAGCTGCACGACAACCAACAGAGGGAGACACAGTGTCATAGATCACTACCTGTAGTCTTTGTTATTACTGCCTCTAGTGGTGCAGTACACACTGTACAGCCTGAATATCTATGTGTAAATTTCTAAATCAAGAAAGCTTTAAAGGACAGCAATCCCAACATTCTGCATCCATACTAATGAATATAAAGATGTTAGTGTGTTGACCAAAATGTGGTTTATACATTTAGGTCATTTCAGGGTGGATTTTTATCAGTATTTTTTCACCAATACCACTACAAACCACATATAAACTGATCAGACCAAGTGAATAGCATGAAGATGTGTTTCTCAATATCTCCTGTTTCATTTGTACATAAAAAATGTATGTAATGTGAAAATGAATCCCTGAAACATTATAATTACGATTTTATTCACTTATCATCTTGTGATATATTGGTTAGTTTTATTAATGTGTTACTTTGGAATACTTCTCTGTGGAAAATACATATTTTTTAAATCATTCAAAATGCATTTTTATTATCACAAATTACAGCTCAAAAAATTATTTTGATTGTTGAGCATTAATTTGTTCTCCAGGTTTTGTTAGTCTTTCATTTTAAACATTAGATTAGATTGTTGGTAAATTCCAAACAGTAGTGCACAAACTTGTCTCTACTATTCATCCTTTGGCTGGCAGGCTGCCTCTGTGGACTTTCCATTATCATTTAATGGGGTGTATAACTGAATGGCTAACTGAGTTGTGTTTACAGTACATCACACACAATTCACCTCTCTTGGATGATCTTCCGCCAGGTATCCGACGCATCGACAAAGTCTCTCAGGTTGTCATTAGTTACAATGATCCCGTCTGTTTTTTCTGCGAGGTGGAGCAGGAACCTGAATGAGAGATAGAGAGCGATAGAGCATGTGTGTGGATTTGACACTCCTGTGATTTTCCCTGTGTTCAAAGGTCAGAAACTGGTTCCTGGCTTGGCTGTGGGGAATCCACCGCCAGAGGAAGACCGTACTGAGTCAGGGTTTATTTATTTTTCTCTCTCTCTTACGCAAAATGACCTGATACATCTGTGACGACTGACACACAGGAAGAGAGAGTTTGCTTTTAAAACTCATTATTTGGCCTAAACATCTGCACAAATTCACACTCAGATGCAGTATTGACTGTAAATAGCAGCGATTATTGAATCTGTCCTCGGGTTAGTGAGCTTACTCATCTCTATTATGAAAATACAGTATGACTGTAGTGGTAATGTGTGAAGAACACAGCGATAAAGATTTGTGTGGGAGGATATAAATTCATAATGGAACCCAAATACCTAGAGATAACTGAGTGGTTAAGTCCCTGGCACTGGGGACGTGCATTTTCCCCCTGCTTTAAAAAAACCGAATCTCTTGTTTCTGTTTTATTACCATTATTCAAAATTGGTGTCGTTTTGCTATAAAACATGTGCGTTTTACCTGTCATCATGTGAGGAAATCCTCTGGCCACAGACCTCTCTGGAAGGAGTGAAAGAAAGCAGCCTCAGGTCTTCTAGTTGGTTTAGAAAATGTTGCTCTGTAATAACATAGCAACATTTTCATTATCGTTTCATGACAGTGAGGTGGGAAAGCAACAGAACACACAAATTATTTATTTAGATCCTGCATAGTCAAACTGGGACCAGTATGACCTGCCAGGCAAGGGTCACATGACCTTGCACTACTGTTAGTGACCTAGCCTTTCAGCATGGTTGTGTGAGCTTATTATTATGATGCTATTTTATATAGTGTATCCAACACTATATACACGGTGGTTTCACAATTTATATCCATTGTAAAGTAACAATGTTGTTTCTTCAGCTGCAGATGTTTCCTTGTCATTATCAGATATTACTCAAGTCAAACTGAGCTGGCGGAGGTATTTTGCATGAATACTCATGATGGGTGTATTTTTTGTAAGAGTTAGTTTCGTTTCTCTTTATTGAACATTTCACATGGTTTGTTAACAAGTTCCAGCGTGTTTTTCCAACTTCAGGGACAGTTCTGTTCTTCACTGTTGACCTTCTTACAAAGCATGTAGACAAGCTAGAAAGCAAAGCAAAATGCAGCCTACTGACACGTTTCTTCCATGGTATGTCATGTGACCCTCAATTTGAAGGTCACACGCACATTTGTTCAAAATGATCGCCTTTCATCTGTGAGAGATTTGAAATTGAAACTTCTCATGCTGACGCTAATTTCTTAAACTGGTGCAATATGATGCATATGAGGAGTGTGATCATTTGGTCGGCTGAACAACAGCTACCTAATGTTTGCTTAAATGTATACATGGACCTGGCTTTGAAATTAAATCATGACTGTAATAAGTTCTGACTTGAGTCTTAAGGGAGACAGTCAGCCCTTTTAACTGGTTAGTAATCGCTTTCAACTGTATACAATTCAACTTTATTTATAAAGCTCCAAATCACAACATAAGTCATCTCAAGGCACTTTACAGTGTAAGGTTTAACACCTTACACATTATATAAATATATACAGAATATTGTAGAAAACCCAACAGCCCCACTTGAGCAAGCACTAGCATCATTTCAATACAATATTTTACAGAAGTTACAGAGTACAGAGGCAAACCATATCACTGTATATGTACCTGTTGTGAGTCGGTCTCTCTTCTGACGCCACTGAGGGACAAATACTGTGATCTCTCTGTGACCTCGCTTCCAAAACGTCTCCACAGCCAGCGCGATGCCTCGACAGGAGAAGAACCGGTGAAGGCCGTGACTAGAGACAAAAGGAAGAGGAGCGACACAGTGAGAAGCAAGAACAGAAGAATTAGCACACTTAACACTTTGTCTTTATGAATATGACCTCAAACATGACCAGATTTTCCCCAGTCCTAAAACTAGCTTAAGTAGCCCAATTGAATAAGTGAGAGAAAAAATTACATTTATGTATGCATTGTGGAAAATGATAATAATGATCATAACAAGCCATAGGGAGCTTTTTCAAGTGCAGTTCTGCAGTATTCCCACTGACTGTGTTAACATGATTTATATATACTGCTGATATCTCTAAATTCAAGTTCTAATAAACCACTAGACACCAGGATGCTTCAGTGTTTAAGATGTACACTGTATGACATGATTACAAACTAAAGGCCAGAGATCTTTGACAGTTGTCAAGAAATCTGGGTCTCCACTAGCAAAGTTCTTGCAAGGAAGCCAACAAACATCCCTGAGTTGAAGCTGTTCTGTAAGGAGCAACAAGCTGATGTGTAGGGCTGATAAACAGTTACTGGAAAATTTAGTTGAAGTTATGCTGCAAACAGGGGCACACAAGCTACTGAAGACACAGGTTGACATACTCCAATATTTAAGATTGGATAATTTTCCACAATAAATAAATGCTATTTTTTGCTTTTTTTTTAACTTGACATTACTTTATGTAATTTTAACATGTGTGAAAATAATGTTTTAAGCTTTAATAACTAAAACTAGTACCACTGTGTATGTAACATCTCTATAATGAACACTGGAACACAGAGGGTTACGTGTGGATATTTTAAGTTAAGGAGAGAATATTTTTATTGCACAGAATTTCCTACCAGTGACATATTTCACATTTCTGCAGAACTGAACCACACACTGGTTTTCAGTGGTCTCCCCTGGCAATAGTTGTAATGACAAAATTAGTTATACAAAATCTCACCTACACACATATACACACAGGTATATCAGCTGACCCAGATTGTTGATAGTGACGTGCACAGTATGTACATGCACGTCAGACAGCTGTAATACAAACCACAAGACAACACAAATAACAAATAGCAACACACAAAAGAAACTCCCTGGCTGCAGCCAGTCTTGCTGAGCAGGAAACTGCTGCTGTGAGCCACAAACCCAAAACACCAGTGACGACCTTTGGCAATCTTCTAAGTTATGTTTAAATGTTTTTATCATTGCATTTTGGTAACTTATGTGACAGCCTCTGGTGTATGGTCTCATCATCAACTGCAGACACATACTGTAAAATCAGACATCTGTCTTTTTTCATGATAATCATTCAACCTATTTTACGTTGAGGAAATCTAATCGTGAACAGGATTATTTTTAGGGGAAATATCTCACTAGCCAACAAGATATGCCGGATGGAAAATCTGAGGAATCAAAATAACTCAGACAAATGTAAAAAAGGGTCAACATGTTGCCTCATGAATGGATCTTCTATTCACTCTTTTTTCTCTTTTACCACAAGTGAATTTCTGAGGAGAGGAGAGGAGAATTGTGGGGGTCAAGAGAAAATCTACACTTTGAAGTCTGATATGGCTGAGGCTGGTGTATCTGACCTCAGTTCACTTTTTCACAGTCATATCACTGAAATGTTTACACTGCGGAAGAGCACAGAGTTGTTGCACACCCAGAGTCCCAAGACCTGCCCAACACGCCCATCAGATTCCACAATTTTTTTTTGTGACATAGAAATACATAAACAAGGTGGGGCACACACACACCTCACATATCCTACAGAACAAGATCATTTTCAGTCTTTGGTCAGAGCCGCAGTGAAACACTCACGGGAAGTTCCACCGAGTGTTGAAAGAGAAAGTGATGAGTGACACCGCGGCAGGAAGACATTATGCAATCAGTAAAATCACTGTGGAAACCGGGCACATGACCTGATGAGGAAAAACATCTCAGAGCTCAGTCCAATAACTTTACTTAAACTGATAACTGCTTCATCACATAATGCCCCTAAATTATTATCATCAAATTATTATGAACAATTTTAAGCAGCCTTTCATTTCTGAATAAAATTACATGAAAACATAATTTTCAATTCAATTTATTGAATAGCTACAATATTTTCTTAATTCTTAAATTTACTCCTACACATAGGAAGGTGAGTAGCAAGGTTTTAACATTCTGTGTCTCAATTTGCGTGACCTAAGAAATACAATACCGATTAAGTGTTTTCAGAAAACAGTCATTCATCCTATGCGACAGACGTTGAGTCAGAAAGGTCCTGTGATCTTTTGTTTAGGCATACTTCTGGTAAGGAAGGAGGGAAGACAGAAAGGAAGAGGGAGAGAAGATGGGATGGACGCACAACATCAAAGGAAGCAATTGCAAAAGTGTGAAGTCAAGGCAAGGTCGCCCCAGGATGAAGACTCTGAAGGCACATTAGCACAGAGTGAACACTTCATCTGTCCTCACACACAGATACACACAGATGCATGACGGATGGCGAAGACCTCGTTAATTGCACAATTTCTGGATAAATCAGAAACTCTGAAACTTCAGACTTCAGAGATTATTACTAGAAAAGGCCTTCCTTCTCAAAAACATCCCCGTGGTACACCCCCATACACTAATATCATGCCGTTACAACTGCTTTCGCTCTGCCAGGCGCACACAACACCCTCACATACAAAAGGTGATGAGTAACAACACTATGTAACTGCGTGGGAAGGTTTTGGTGCACCTACACAATACAATTTGTAGCTGCGACCTACGCATTTTAACAAATGGTTCATTTAGTTTGAACGTATGACTGAGAGAGAGTGTGTATGTGTGTGTATATGTGTGTGCATGTGTGACCCTAACTGATGATAGTGATGTTTATGGGAAAGGTGATGACTCTGTATATAAATGGAAAACATGGTGCATGTGCTACAGGTGTGGGAAGAGATACCATATCATTATTCAGGTCAGTATAGGACCTACAACTATCTGTCTTAACACCAATACTGGTAAAACACGCTGAGTCGGAAGAAAATTAGGTTTTGTATGTATGTGATTGACATAATTTTATTTACTGAAACTCATGAATGATTCATTTAAAAATATCCCTTAAAACATTAAAGCATCGGAGTCACAACAAGGCCACTGGAAATAATTACAGCCTTTCTACTAAGTGCCAGTAAACCCAGATCTATACCTGTATTGTTGTCTGTTACGGCATTGCTATGGTTACAGGTCCTGCTGCAGGGGGCATCGTGTGTTTTGCATGTTGATATCAAACCACCTAACCGCTATTTGCCTGTGTCTGTTTCCTGCTCGTCAATATTCAGATAGTTGAAGGAATATTTATGTCCATAAATAGAGCGATTCAAACATGCTTTGCAAAACGGATCGAGAGTCGTCCTTACACTGCAAAACACACAAATGCACTGCAGGCAAGAAATTTAAAAGTCCCCTTAACAAAATCCACAATGCTGTCAGAGTGACACCTGATCAAGAAGTGAGATAAGTGCCCAAGCGCAAAGATGAGAGAGATTTTTTTTTTAACTTTTAGACAACATGACACTTTGCTGTCGATAAGCTGCTGAATTTAAGGCCGTCACTAAGTCTCATCTGACATGTACGTGAAAGATTTTTAGATTTCATTTCGCAGTGGTGGTTCTGATTTTTTTCAGAAGTAGTAGTTGTTATACGCACATTGCTGTGTCTTCACTCTCAGGTGTCAGGCTGTTCAAAAATACTTCAGTGAAAAAGGAAACACCTGCACATTGACTCCAAACCGTAGCTTTATTCAAATAAGACAACATTTTGATCCGATTTGTCAGATCTGATGAAGACCCAAATCACTGATATGCTACATCCACAACCATTAAATACATTTCTTTAAATACCTATTTGAAATAAATATTAATAAGTTGCGCCTGGTATTTCATGCACCCATTTAAGGATAGATCTTGCTTTATTTCAGCACAATGTTTCAGAACAATGACACCATAATGACTTACATTTGCTTATCTGTGTGTGTGTGTGTGTTCTGTGTGTTGACTCACGCCATAGCCACGTTGCTGCCATCTATGATGATGTGTCTGAGCTCCGGACGTCCTGGCTCATTTGGCAGCTTCAGAGTGTAGGGTGTTCTCAGTGACTGTTGGAAACGAGCCAAACCTGTCACCAGGGGTGCTGGGGTGTCATTTGCAGGAGTCCTGGCTGTGCTGCCCATGTGGCCAATGGTTTGATAGGCAGAGGCAGAGGCAGAGGTCCGTGTGACTGGCTGAGTTGACTAAAGAGGGAGATTAAAAAAAAACAAAACTAAACTAAAAGATCTGTAAAGTAACAGAAAGACAAAGAGGTGAAGGATGTGATTCATAGCATGAATGAGAACAAAACTAATCCAGGACCTTGCCTTGTGAGGGCACATAAGCTTATTCCCAGCTCTATAAGGCCAAAATTTGTGTTTGGAAAAGGTGAGGGATATGGTAAAGAACTAACTTTTCATTCTATCCCGGCCGTGCTGTCTATTAGCTCAATTAAACTTGACAGATAAATATAGTTTGGGTACAGCGTATGTATTTTAATGTTTATCAGTTTCAACCGTATCGTTAGACTGACATTTTAAACATGTAATTGATAACCAGAGGTTTTTCCACCTGTAGGAATGCAAGCTAAACTAAAATGCCATTACTACTGCTTGTCTTAATTCCCCCAACATTCAGTATAACAGTAGGATTTATTCCAGGACTAGCTATCCTGGAAAAACAAAACCTGTAAATTACCAGCATATTACAGTAATACCTACACTGGGGGGTGACTTGCTCGTGGCACTCAGCCACTGAGGTGTGCTGCGCAGTGCTGTCATATTCTCAACTCTGACTGATGCACCCAAAGTCTGAGTCCCACCCCTCGACAGGTAGTCCCTCTGTGAGATGCTGCTCCCTCCCCGCGCCAAATAGTCTGTTCTGGACCCAGACTGGTCGAGGTGTGCCACCGTTATCATCTGGGACATCCTGCCATCTGCTGTTTTGGTTTCTGAAGGGATGACTTCATCATCATCGTCAATGGTAATAACCTCGTAGTTTCCTGCACCACCTTGAACACTGGAGCTCCTCTTAATAGTGATGGTCTGAAAGCAGAGCCAATATTTTTTAAATTGTGGATGCAAAGCAGCATACATTATAAATCTGTGTTTTCTAAACTAATGATACAATTAAAATTACAATTAAAACAATTGAACAAATAAATATTCATCATTTGAAAATGACATTTTCATTACACATTATGATTCCATACAGTGGATCATTCAAATATTAAATATATCCATACCGTCAGGCCATAAGCGAGATATTTTTCTAAATCTGAGGCCAGCTTGATAAGCACAAAGGAAGCAGCAGTATGTGATGTCATAACAAAATAATATTTCAGATGCAGTAACATGAGCCACAAAAAAATATTTACTGGAAGTCATTTGAGATCATCAAGAGATCTGAGTGCAAGATAGAAGAAGTCTGTAGACAACATGGATATGTTTCATGGAAATAAAGATATGAGAAATGTAAATGTGACAAAGTGACACACTGAATGTATCACAGGTGAGATACAGCAGGTGGTTAAGTACTGAAACATAAAGGAGCAACTAGACTGAATTAGCATGATATTGTATATCTCTATTTTTAAAAAATCTACTGACATGCCTATATAGAGGGCCTCTTCTATGCTGGTCTCTTGTATTTTTGTCTACAAGTCTACTCTGAAGTATTCTTTCTGTGGAGGAGTATACCTGCTGAGTGCTGGTCTCACTGCCGCTGCACTGCCTCCGGTGCCCCAGACCGTTACTGCTGCCCCCATGCTGGTTGGGCTTAATGTTCTCTTTCGACCTTCCTGGGTCTACCAGTGCTCTGCTCAGTTCGCGATCTTTCTCTCGGAATCGAGAGACCGTAGAAGAGGAGGATGATGAAGAGGGGGTGTCTGGTGAGCGCAAAGAGTTCAATTGTCTTTTTTCCCCTGTTTTGGACCCTTCTTCACAACGCTTGGTTTCCTCAACAATCTTCTCCAGGACAAGGAAGGTATCTTCTGTTTGTCCCGTCTCCTTGACGACCCGCTCCACCACATCCTGCTGGTAACCCATGGTTCTGAAGAACATGTTTTAACAATATTTCACTTGCAGTACTAGAGTGTTAAAGGACAGATTCATACTTTTTAAAAGGTTGCCTTAAAACAATACCCACATGCCCATACATGCTGCAGTATTTAGTCCTTGTCACTTTATGCACACATGGTGAAGCTGCCCAAGGAGTTTAATTTTGGTTCATCAGACCAGAGAATCTTTTGTTCGTGCTCAGACTCTTAAATGCCATAAAGCGCCTGTTAAAGAGAGCTGTCATATGCTTTTAACTCAGAGGAGCTTCCATTTAACCACTCTACCATAAAGACCTGATTGTTGAGACGGTCGTCCTTCTGACAGGTTTCTAAACTATGTCCAATCAACTCAATTTTCCACAAATGGACTCCACACACACACACGTTACCAATAAAGACACATCTCAAAAATAAAATAATAATAAAAAATTTTTTTTTCACTTTGTTGTTATATTACCAAGTGTAAATTAACAGGCAGAAATGGCTGTCCTATCTACTTTAAGTCTGTTTCCATTTAGTCTGTTTAAATCAATAAAATATTAGAAATATTGTAGAGCTCAAGACCAACAGCGAAAAACTGAATAATATTTAATTGTCCACTAGAAGTATCAACTATTTGGCTTTTTTGCTTGAAAAAGGATTTACAAGATTACTTGATTATCAAAGTGGATGAAGATTAATTTTGTGTTGATTGACTAATCAACTGTCTAACTGATGCAGCTCTAGTTCACATGTAGCACACAAGAAAAAGGACGACCAGTAAGTTATATAAAACCCTGAATAACATGATACAAAACCAAGACAAAACTTCTAAGTATTATGACCTTTACCTGAAAAAATTAACCAAGCAGCGCAGATTGGTTTCTGGACTGACAGCCTCTCCATCATCTGAGATTCCCTCACTGGAGTCCAGCATGATTGGACCAACTGTGTTTGCTTTCGTTGAGGAGGAGAGCGATGCTGATGCAGAAGGGGTTTTGGATCTACAGCTGCTACCGCCCCCCCGGCCTTCTCTGTCCCTCTGTCGCTCCCTCTCTCTAGCTCTCTCTGGTGATTCGTCCCTCCGCTCCAGAGAGTACTGTCTCTTTGTGTCACGAGTCTCACTCTCAGATGAGCGCCGCTTGTGTGAGGGCCGAGTGCCGTTGAGCAGGACAGCCTCAGGACCTAAGCCTATCCCTCCTCCTGTTTTACCTCCTCCACTGACAGATGCTGCTGTGGTCCCTTTCTCCTCAAAACTGGTGTCCAGGATGCGGTTGGAGAGCTCTGTCACAGGGGTGCTACTCTGTGAGCGGTCCTGGTCCACCTCTGCCATGCTCGGGTGCAGAGTCTGGTTGGGCTGAACCTGAGGGAGGAAACATAAGTCAGTTACCTCTGTTAGGAAAGGTCAGGTTCCCCTCAAACACCAACAGTTGCTATGGCCGTGGCTCAGACTGTACTTCCCTTTGAGCCCTGTGTGGTTCTCTTCACAAAACCAGAAGTTGTGTAACAAATAAACAGACTGAATTTTTTTCTTACTTCAGCTGCAAATATTTAAGATGTTCTTAAAAAAGACTTTTATAAAGTTTCTTTTATGTTAACAGCAACTTAAAATGGAAGTAATTTTAAATCTGAAAGCAGCTTGACAGTGCACAAAAAAATACATTTGAGTAAAACACGAACCATAACGACCAACCTTCTTACGAATATAAACACAGAGCAGGATGCACTGATCTTCACATAAAAGCAGAAAGTTCATTCCTGTCAGTCAAGGTGAGACATTTCCCTCCATGTTTAACTACTGCATTCAGCTCATTGAACAAAATTAAACAATATAATGTAAATAAATTTTAGTATAAATACTTAAACCTTTGTTGAATATTTTCACTTACGACTGACGACACAGAAGATTCACTTTTTTGACTGAGCTGTGGCCGACAGGGATTTAACATGCAGTTACTTTTTTTAACAGCAGCAATGTTCTACATTTAAAAAAATGTATCCACTAACCAGGGAGGGTGTGTTTGTGCTAGTGGGGCTATGAGCCAGTCCCAGTAACTCTTCCTTCAGTGCACTGGGCAGCAACAGAAGCTCCATAGTGTACTTGTCATCCCTTTCCTCCACAAAGGACTTGAATGCTCGTTTCACTGCTGGCTCTCTGGCACTTGGTAGACTTCTCTTCTCCTGGATACAACACAAACACACAGTCAGATCTGACTGTGCTGCTGTAAGAATATTTTCCTTAACTAAAGAGCGCAATAATAATCCTGGGCAAGGGTACACCATGTGAAAGCTCCTGTGAATCTATCATAGGACCGTTCACTCTCAGACCAATCAGAGTCACCAGTCACTCAGTTGACCTAAGCTGCATGTATTTGTTTTGTGGGAGGAAGCCAGACTACCCATAGAAAATCCAAACAGGCAGGGAGAGAACAAGAAAACTCTACACAGAATTCCTCAGTTAGCTGGCAGGTTTGAACCCAGAACCATCTGAGTCGTATTTTGTTTACTATCATGCAAGATAAAGAAAAGCACATCATCACATTTGATAAGTTGGAACTATGAAATTTTGGCATGTGTGGCTAAAAACCTTTGTATAGTATAAATTGGTTATGAAAGTGTTGTCCATGCATTTGCTGCCAGGTGACTATGAACAGGCCTCTGTCATTAAAGCTCTCAGGTTTTCTCTGTGCACTTACAAAAAAAACGTACTCATACAAGTGTACATGATGACAGATCACATGACAGGTCCTTTACCTGGAATAGTGCGACAAACTGCTGAACTCTGCTCTGGGCCATCACTACGGGTTCAGCCTGGCCCAACAGCCGCAGACGACCCGGCTCAAGCACCAAAACTTCAGCACTTGTGTCCCGAATTAGCCTGTCCAGAAAGAGGCCCCGGGCACCGGCAAAGATACAGTGCATGTCCACTGGGTAGCGCTCTTCCTTGTGCAGTTCTGGGTCACACAGTCCTCGAACATATTCCTACAAGAGAAGGAAAAGATAAGCTGTTACAGCATGTCACTGAACATTGAGCCTTATTAATAGAACAATGAAAAATCCTTTATTTTGTAACTTGACAAATTGTGGAAATTAGAAGAAAGTGGAAAAGTAGTGAAAAGGATTGTGACCTTTTAAAATGCGCAACAAAAGCACATTAACTAACAACATCCTACAGTACTACAAAACTTCAGCAACACTCAAGACGCTCAAATATATCTGATTACTGAGAATGAAGCAGATTAAGGAAAATAAAATACAGACATCTTTTTAATTTGCCAAAATTAACTATTCGTGTGATCCTTAGATAAGAAGCAGACAATTACACACCCCCATTGTTCGCAGCAGAGCTTACACGTGCTGAAACTCACCACTTGTCACTGATCAAGGAATCTCCTGGCTGTGGGAATTGTTTGGATGAATCAGCTGCAGGTGGGTGTGGTAACCTCCTTACAGATACTGTATCACATTTGTGTATTGTTAATGCATTTAAAAAGAAACAACTTACTTACAATGTAGACTGAGTCAACAATGACGCAGTGGGAGTGAAAAAAAAGAATGAGCATGTCAGACGTGAAAGAACCCGATTGCAAATGTCTGGGTGTGTCAAATGAAACAACCAATAAAATGAGTTTGGATTTTCAGTGAGACTGGCCCTTTGCAATAACTCAATGGGAAAAATAAACATAAAACATAAATTGATTCTTTATTTTAAGTTTTTGGCGGCGAACTCTACATTGGTTGTTGCAAGTCCACACAGTTTTGATACTTTTAAAAGTAAATGGAGTTTAAAATATGTTTATGTGCTGTGGTTCACAAGCATAAAGCTAATTTACCAATTTAATTTTGAGCTACATTCACTATTGTTGTGGTGTGAAGGCAAAGTTTTCAGAAAGGAATGTCCCAAAACCTGAACAAATAAAACCAAAACTTTTTGTATGGCTAGATCACAGGTCATATATATAGGTAATTCAATTTTTTTCAACAATTTTGTAAATTAGTTGAATATATTCTTTAATGCGAAACAACTGCAGCTTTACTTGATTCATTTTTACTTAACCTACTTTTCCCCAACTTACCAGAACATGTGGTTCCATTAAAATGAATCCTTCTACCTGTACAACATCTTTTTTTCATCTATGACTCTACAACCTTCACCATTTATTCCTGATTATATTTAACAGCAGTCAACATAGACAGGCTATCCCATCTGCCCATAACACAAGAACAATTTAAGTGCTACAATTAGAAATGCTTTAAGGAATCAGTCATTGTGTCCATATTAACATGAATGACTGGATAAAACCTAATCTGACAACATACGCTCCATTACAAACACATTTATTTGCTTTCTTGTCCAGAGTTAGAAGAGATAACACCTTTGGTCAGAAGCTGCTGTGAGGCAACCAGTAAAGATTTTAGTGAGTCATTTCTCCTACATGTTTGGCACATGACGCCACATAAATATATTGAACAATGGATTAAACACAATATAATGTGTTAAACAGCCAGCTTTAGGGGTGAGATAAGTGTTTACTTTGGATAGAGCCAGATTAGCTGGTTACCTATGTTTTCAATGTTTAAGCTAAAGGCTCCAGCTTCTGTATAGCTGCTGGAAAGCAACATGACCTATTCAGGCATTAGAGCCAAACCTTTAACCACTGGTCACTGGTTCACTCTCAATAAAACGAAAAACAGTCGGTCACAAACTGCATTTCTCCTCTATAAGTCAAGCAAACTGTTTTACATAGCTAATGTGCTGATGCTGGGCAAAGTACCAGTAAACTCCGGCAGACAACAGAAAGAGAAAATAACAATTAGGACTCACATAAAGCTTTTTTTTTCATACGTAAAGTTGCACGAAACTTGTGAAACTACAGATAAAGCCATCTAAAACTGCAGCTGTGCATTACAAGAAAAGTTGTCATGGGAATAACGGCAGTGTTTTCCCGAACTAGAGGAAGCAGCAGTCGAACATGTGATTACTACTGCTGACTCATGAAGATATTCAAGGCCTTTGTGTCAATGTTATCAATAGTTGAACAGGCTAATAGTGAAATTACCATTTCCACATGACATCCTCGGTTGACTGGCAGAGCTTAGAACAGCTGGTTACAGTTAGATGGACTTACACACACAAGAGAGACTCATGACACAAGACGCAGAAGTGTGAAAGACTCTGTTGTTTGGGAAATCACACAGAAATAAATCAATACTACAGATGTTAACAGCAATATTGCACGATAAAGTACAGTATATAATCTAATGAATCATAGATGTACAAGTCTTTTAAATTCATTTGTGTTTGCTGGTAAGTCAAGTAGGGCTGTACCATATTATCTCATCCATGATATATTGTGATGATTCCTCCCCATGATAAGAATTTTGTCATATCATCAATATTGTGATGACATGTGTGCGTATGTGCTATAATGTGGGCGTCTTTATGCGCCTATGACCAGTCTAGGTTTGTTATTTTTAAATCACTGGCTTTAAACGCTGTACGCTGATGTGATCTGGGGGCTGAAAATATACTATTGAATTGTATTATTGTCAAATTGTCATTACACTGTTGTGAAAATACTGTAAAATATTGTAAACTAGTTTTAAATCTATATCACCCAGATTTGGGTTTAAAGACACATGGGTGAATAAGATAACAGACATAAAAGTTCAGAATTTGAGTTTTTTATTCTTGTTTTTTTAAATCCTGATATTTGAAACAACACAGAATATAGCATATTAAGTAAGCAAAAGTGATGGAACATGTGACTGAAAGGTGTTTCTTGTTACCCAGGTCTGTCCTGTGAGACTGATTGTTCAAACAATAAATAGCTCTAAATGGCTACTCTTGGTTCCAGCCTTGGGTTTTACCAGTGAATACTGTGTTTGTTTTCAAAGAGGATAAATCAACATGAAGATTAGACATCCACCTATGGGAAAAAAGTAAGCCATTGTGAATCTGAGAAAAGATGGAAAATCAATCAGAGACACTGCAACATTGGGCATAGCCAATGCAAACAATTCGCAATGTCCTGAAAAAGAAGGAAACGACTGGTGTACTGAGCAACATGCACAGAATGGGTCAGCCAAGAAAAACAATAGATGACAGAAGCATTGACAAGGCTGTGAAGAAAAATCCCAAAACAGTAACATCACAAACAACCTGAGCAGGGGTGAAGGTATCACAATCCACCATTTGAGGAAGACTTCAGGAGCAGAAATACAAAAGGCCATACCACAATGCAATGAATCCACTTTTCAGCATGAAAAATCCAAAAGCAAGGCTGTAATTTGCAAAAAAGTACAGAGATGAACCATAAAAATTTTGGAGTGATGAAACCAAGATAAACCTCTACCAAAGTGATGGAAAGACCAAAGTGTGGAGGAGAAAAGGATCTGCTCATGATCCAAATGATATAAGCTACATGAACCAAAACTCATATCTTGATATTTTTAAGCTGAATGGCGATATACGATATACGGCTCTGGAAAAATTTAAGAGACCACTGCAAAATTATCAGTTTCTCTGATTTTGCTATTTAAAGGTATATGTTTGAGAGTAAAATTTACATTTTTGTTTTATTCTATAAACTACTGACAACATAACTCCCAAATTCCAATTACAAATATTGTCATTTAGAGCATTTATTTGCAGAAAATGAAAAATGGTCAAAATACCAGAAAAGGTCCAGTGTTTT
>JAUMHL010000027.1:5357844-5369513 GCA_032362345.1 Sandelia bainsii | reverse complement strand
TGCTTTTATCTTATCTTGTTTGCCTTGTTTTATACTCTTATGTAGCACTTTGAGATTTTTTTATAAATGTAAAGTGCCCTATAAATAAAATATTATTATTATTATTGTGTTTTTTGATTTCTCCAGCGCATTTAATACCATCCGGCCTGCACTGCTGGGAAAGAAATTAGGGAACATACAAGTGGACACTCCACTGGCTGTGAAGTGTATTATGTATTATGTATATATTTACAATTTTTAATGTGTCCTTTGGAGCAGGCATTTTATGAATAAAGAGTTTTCAAATAATTTAATAAATTTATAAAAAACAAAACAAAACAGAGCACTAATGCTGTTCCCAAGCCCAAATAAATAGGTATAAAACCTGTGCAGAAAAATACAGATCATAATCAGATGGATGATTTGCTGTGGCGACCTCTAAAGGGAAGAAAATTTAGCTAAAATAGTTGATTTGTCTGTCTGCTACAATTAAATTAGATTTGTGGTGAAAAAACGTTCCTCAAATGTTAAGGAGTCTGTATAACACTGACCCTATGACCACGAGAAAAAATTATGGGATAATGATAAACTGTAGTGTGAAGTAACAGAGAAGAAGGAGGAGAAAGTAGAAAAATTAACAAACTGCTGCATTAGTAACACAGTTACACAGTGATATTCAGCTAAGCTTTGTTAACCCAGCTACGTAACATTACCTTAGCCACCATTAGCTACCCATCAAATCACATTAAAAAGTCATTAGCAACAAAGCTCCTCATTGCACAGGCTCGGGAAAGGTGCATAATTGCCTATGAATCAAACTTTTCATTTTTAATACAAGTCTTTCTCATTTTGTTTCTTTTACACCATCAACTTTTAAAGGAAAACATAATAGTTAAAGGAAAGGGTAGGAAGGTGAGAGAAACTATGCAGTTGCCAGGGTAGCATGTGCCAGCCCACATGGTTTGACAGTCAGGTACAAAAGGTTGAATAGAAAATTCTTTTTTTTTTGTAAAGCCACATCCTCCACTAACTACAGTCAAGAACTCAGAAGCTCATCATCCCTTTGCTGACAATGCACCTACACTTTAGACCTACACATTCAAAGCCTCACCCACCTTTTTCCACCTTTACCATCACTCCTGAAACTTCTGGTTTATCCGAGCGTTTGACCCTGAAAGGATTAAAAAAGCTGATATTTTTTCTCACCAGACGTTTTGACTTGTCACAGTGGGAAAAACACAGGTGTGATTACTAATGAGATTAATGATTAGCCCTTTTCTATTCAAGTGTCCCCCCCCTAAAAAACATGACAGTGAACCAGCATTCAGCGACTCTGAAATTAAAGTTAAATTCAGCCATAATCATGTTTTATTATTTAGCTGTGATAGTGTTGATACTATTGCCATGCCACACACTAAGCTCTGAACATCTTTTGGAATATATTTCTAAGGGACTGTATGAAAATTATTGGGGTCAGGTGAGGTGGGTTCATAATACTAGTAGGATCATGTGGTTGTGCAAGAACTACTAAAAAATAAAATAAAATCAATGATATAACATTACATGTAATTACATCAAGAGGATAGTTGTTTCCTTCATGCCTGAAAAACAGAGAACATCTGGAAAAAACACGTTATATTCAGCTTTCTTTCGTAACATTTGGTATAGATTTTGCAGTTGCTAATTTCCTGTTGTGTTTTTGATTCACGGGGGCTACTGTGTTAATATTTAGGCTGGGATATGCTCTTAATTTTATTTTACTTCTTACTTTACTAATTTTTTTTACCTCTTTTCCTTACACTGAAAGGAGTTCTACCAACCTAATAATGTTAAATAATTTTCACTAAAGTGGAAGATCAAGCAAAAATATTCTGATGGTGGGGAGGGTGTTGCAGCTTTAATAAACATTATGTTTATAGTCTCCCTGCCCACGCAAATAATTTCCCTGCAGTCTCCAAACCTGTAGCTCATTTACACCTAATAGACTGCATAGAAATACATTATGTATTTTAAATTTCTCATTGCTGCATCACTACTGTTCAGTGACAGATGAATAGTGAATCGTGGATAAAGCTCTTGATTGTGTCCACTCTTATAACCATTTAATAAACCAAAATAATCCAGCTGTGAGTCCCTTCCATTAAAAAAGGACTTTATGGAAAATGAAGGTTTTAGACTGTCTCAGCTCATTACCTATATTATTTTTAGCCCTTCTCCTTGGGAACAAGGCTAATAAAAAATAAATTCTCTTAGATGAATAAAAGATGGGTTTATGGATTTAGTGATGGATTTAGATGAAGAACCATATAAATTTTAGGGGTCTAATATGAGTGTTGCTTTTAGATCTCAGCATTTTAAGACCGCAAGAGAGAACGTCTGTACATTTATGGTAGAGGACAACTGACCTTATTTAAAGTGGTACACAACAACCTAACAACCTAACTAATTTGTGATTAAGGAACAAATTATGTATTTGTAAATGTACATATTTTATTTGATACGGAAACAGTGAAAATACTACAATCAGTTATTATGTATACATATAATATTATAAAATGCAAAACAGGCCAAAGGCTGTTGTGGCTACAAACTTCACCTTTCACCATTCACAGCCACTAGATGGTGCTGTAAGCTTCAGAATGGCAGCTCGACGCTGGGCTCTTTCCTGTCCGTGTTCCCCGATGACAGAGAGTAATATCGACTTAAAGATGTTTCAAATCAATATTTTTCATTATTTGAGATCCAGACGCACACAGCAAAGGAATATTGTCTTTATTAAAGTTCATTGTGTTCTATTATGTGGAGAAAAGGGGAGAAGAAAGCCAGAGACGCAGGTGACAGCAATATCCACAGTTAGACTGTCATACTGTACTGTTTAGTTTTACTGTAGTCTCGGTGCTGCTGAAGTGATGTGTTGTGTTGTGCTGTCAGTCCATGGACTTTTTAAGACCTGCCTGGATTTGTGCTGAAAAGATTATCCTCTTATCTTTTTAGAGGTAGATGAAAGAATAACAGCAAAGTGTATTCATTCATCATTATAACATTAAACATTTATATATAAATATATATATATATATATATATATTTATATTTATAACATTTTACAGCATCAAAATACAAATCAGATTCAGGTTAAGTTGTCAAAGTGTGTCAGTTTAAATAATACAATGTAAAAATAGGACCACCAATGGGACATGAGTCAGTGCTTCACCAGGGGGCTCCACAGTGCAGTTATAGATGTATGTATGTTGGGATTTGTGTGTGTGAGTGTGTGCGTGAACAGATGTGACTGCCACCTGTGAGGTGAAAGGAAGGCTGACCTGCGACACATGCTCCTCTTTAGTTCCACATGACTGTGTGTGTGTGTGTGTGTGTGTGTGTGTGTGTGCATGTGTGTGACAGCGATGGACAGAGAGGCAGAGACGGACAGACTACTGTATCTTGGGGACCACTTAGTTAAAATGGTCTCGCCACATGAAATGAAAACCCAGCTGAATCTTTGTGGGTTGAATTTTGGAGTGATGGTTTGAATATTGAAACGGAGATGCAAGCAAACGCCTGTTAGGCAAAATTAGGTCTTAGATCCTAATAAATAATTACTTAAATTCCGGTTGCACTTGAAAATGAATCAAAAAGCAAATATAACGAAAGGGAACAACATTAAAGAGAGCCCAGAGGAAGCTGACATTATTTATTTGTATGTGAATAAACCTTCAAGCAAAACACAGGAACCTCACCATTGACATCCACTGACTGTGGCTGTGTTGTGTTCTGGATACAACGTGACTTCATTGTGTGTCTGTCACAGTTCACATGTCCACTGGAAGCATTTGAGAAGAGCTTGACTTCAGTTTGTTTTTCAGCATCCATCACACGTTTTTCTGTGTTTAGCATTAGGAATTCCCACTTCAGTTTCTCGTTTACTTCATGCCACCTTATGTGTATTTTGCACCTGCATGTCCTGAGCTGAGTACATTATATCAGCAGAAGAAAAATGATAGCATACCCTCTTTTTGTCTTTGCTGACATCGATTGCCATCAGCTGTTTCATTCATGCTTCACAAAATGCCTGGCACAGTCAGAGCTGTGTGGTTATCAGCTGACCAATAATATTCAGTCATAGTCAGGCCATTACAGTTACACCATTCACATCTTGATGCCTTCTGCAGCTGCAGCTCCCTCCACCACCACCACACTCTCATGTGCTGTGCTGTAGATGTGTCTTTTTGCTTTGTACACTATTGCACCTGTAACAACACCCAACAATGATATTGCAGTGTACTGTGGTGCACACCTTTAAATCATTACAGCAAGGTTATTTAGTTTGTACTGTACACATATTTACACAGTTTTGTTGAAACATGATGCTTCATATTGTCTGTAAAAATAGATTTTTTTCTCCGTTTGGATTATAAAGTTTGGTTCAGCCGAATCCTAGTAGTAAATCAGCCATCCATCCATTTTCTTAACCGCTTGTCCACGTAAGGGTCACGGGGGGTGCTGGAGCCTATCCTAGCTGTCATCGGGCGATAGGCGGGGTACACCCTGGACAGGTCGCCAATACATCGCAGGGTCGACACATAGAGACAAACAACCATGCACACTCACAGTCACACCTACGGACAATCTTAGAGTCACCGATTAACCTAACATGCATGTCTTTGGATGGTGGGAGGAAGCCGGAGTACCTGGAGAGAACCCACGCAGACACGGAGAGAACATGCAAACTCCACACAGAAAGGCATGTGAGACGACAGTGCTAACCACTACACCACCGTGCAGCCCCCAGTAGTAAATCAATTCAAAACAATTTATAACTGTTAATGACTAATTTCTCTAGATCGCAGCGTTAAATTAAAAAAAGAAACCAACACCAGCTTTCGACCATTCCCTGATCTCTCCTATCCTGTTGATGTGTCCGTGTTCCCACTGTCAAATAATTAATCCTACCAACCCTTCCTGGAGCAGCCTCCACTGCATGTGCACAACCATTGCTCTGCACGTCACATTTTTAAATACTTTGGATAGAACGGACGAGGCAGACACCTAGTGTGTTGATACACTTTGAGATCTCCTTCAAATAATGAGCGTAAGTTTAAAAGTCTCTGACTGAAACAAAGTATTAATTTGATGCCAACTGGCAAGAACTAGAGTCATTAGTAAACATGCACAAGTGACACTTTAGCTGCAAGATAGTCCAGCAAAAATGGATGTGGTGCAAGAAGATATGTAGCTGAAATGAGCTGATGCTTGGTTTATATATAATATATGTCACACAGTAATGCCAGTGTTCAGTGCTTTTCAGTCATATGCACTTAATGTTCATGTTTTTATTAATCAGAACCACAGGCTTTTCTTAATTTTAACCTGACTGTGCAGAAAGCAAGAATTTTTACTTTGGCACTGGATGTAAGACTTAATCATTGTCATTGTACATACAGTAATTGAGACTTTTGTAGAGTCATTTAATATAAATGTTCTACTCTGTAGATAGGTATTCTGGCTTTTTCAGTGAATGAAAAAGTGGCAAAATGGCTTGCCATGCTTGTCCCAATGTATAGTATGCTGCATTGATTCAGTATGTGATTCTTCAGCTGGGCCATCGTCAAAATGGCCCCAATTCTGACAATGGTAAAAAAACCCAAAAATATCCTTTTAAACTAGAGGAGAAGTGTTTCAGACAAAGGCACAAATCAACTTATGCATGTTATACACAGCACTGCAATGCCACAACCAAACACAATACTGCCTAAGAGACAGAGAGCCACAAAGGAATGAGAAGAAGATGCATATACTGTATGAAGAGCAAGACATGACAAAGCAAAGGGAAGGCAAGGGAAAAAGCAAAATGTGTTATGCAGGACTGCTGCATGTGGTGTAGTTTCTGGACCTCATGGTGGGAGAATCGAAGGTAACACACACGCTCACACACAGATACTCAACCACACCCTCCCACTTAACAAATTTATTTATGTACAGCTCAGCTAAAGCCTCCCACCCCCTCCGAACACAGAGGAACACTGGCTTTTCCCTCCCTCCTTCTTCCTCCTTTCTTTCTCCTCCTCCCTCATCTCTCTTTCTCTTGCAGGTCATGGGAGATAGCGAAGAGATAAATATCACTGGCAATAAAAGGCCTGCATCATGAATAATAAAACAGCCGTAATCTCGACCAGTGATTTATACATCTACAGTCTCTGATGGCTGCACACACACGCACACACACACACACAGTCACACATTAAGCGCTGTTAAATTGAGATGAATGGTGATGCAGAACGTGGGACTGGTGTTGGACACACACCCAGACAGACACCCACCCACACTTGCTAAAGAAGAACACAAGAGATTCATGCTGAAAATATGGAGACGTGGAAAAACAGGCACTCTCACTGGTTCAGCGGAGGGTGAGAAGACAGAGAACTCAAAAGCAGTATGGCTGATGGAGACAATGGAAGAGATTATGGAGAAGATAGCAAATCCTTACCAGTGCACAGCTCTTCCATAAGTTTATGTACCACTGACAGCACAGCATGAGAGGTCACTAGAACAGTTACCAGCCATGTGAACTCATGTTCGCAGCTCTTGGTTGATACAGAACAACATCATGAACTGGGAACTGATCTAATGTGTCACAGTGGATCTTCTTCCGGAGTGACTGAGACTAAACAAAGCAAACTGCTTTCACACCCTCTCACTTCTGATGAGGTACATGCTGGGGGAAAACTAAAGTCCCTCACAGAATTTCTTGACTCAATCTAAACCAATTACCAGAAGACATGCCGTAAAAAAGGGGAAACGCAGTATTTAGTTTTCCAGCTACCAGCTTTTCTGCACATTTTCAATCTCTACAGCAACATCAGAAATTTGGAAACATTTTGGAAATTGTAATTTTCATCAAATGAATACATGAAACAATCATTTCCATCATGTTTGCTACATATTTTCACCGTTTGAGGTTTGAGTGGCACGTCATCTTGTTACACACTCTGTAATGGTTTAACAGTACCTGACTGCAGAGTATGAGTCACCATCTCTTTATCTTGACAAACCAACTCCAACAATTTTGCATAGTGGCAGTGCATAGAAATGTGCATTCATTTGCATTTTCTGAGTTGTAAAATATGAAAACACTGAGATAAAATCTGAAATACATTACGATGGAAACTCAGTTAATGAGTTACACAGTGGTGACACTGGGATGAGTTGTTCAAAGAGGCTACATATCAAGATGATCAGTATCTATAGCCAAACATCAGCAAATGGGGCTTTAAAATGGTGTTTCACATCAAGTTCCACATAGAAAATCATGGGGAATGGCATATTTTTTTTGTGTTCACTTGTGAGTATTTGTAAAATGACAAGAACATGGACTCAGCGTCCTTAAATAAAAAGTTTACATCTGAGAATACTCAGGTATACATTTGACCAGTCGGGTGCAAAGAGATCAAGTCTTAGTGAACTAATTACAGGCTTATTTCCTCAGTGACATTCAACAAATTATTTATGTTTCTTATGCTTTTTCATTCTTTTATTTGATAATTGCTTGATAATTTATTCTAGAAACAGGCAGATCATGTTCATTCTGAATTAATACATAACTAAATTAAAAAACAGTAAGCACTGTAATGAAAGTAGATGTGAATGTGCTCTAAGTTGTACACAGGTACTAAAATGCTGACTTGATTCACTTTACTTGAGTATGTCCTCTTTATTTTGAATTACTACTATTCTCCCACATTTCAGTGGGAAATATTGTATTTTTTCCACTGTGTTTTCTGACAGCTCTAGTTTATTTGTAGAGTCAGATTTTACAATCAAACGATACAATCAACACATAAGTGATGACACATTTGTATGCATGAAATTACATAATAATATGTAACACCACAGCTGCTATATTGAAAGGGTCATTGTGTGTTATTTAATTAACAATAACAATATCATTAGTAATACATAGTACAGTTCTCAAGGGGCCATTGTGCATAACCAGAGATCTAATTCATTTAATAAGGTATAATTTGGCAAAAAAAAGTCTTTAATAAGGTACAGGTTTGTTCTGCGTTTCAGAATTTTCAGAGAATATGGACTGAAATCTACAACTAAAGAGACACATTATGTCCTCTTTGTTACATTGTACTGCCCTATTTGTTTATTTGTAGAGAGGGAGATCTGTCAGCTGCAAAGACACAACCACAAACTGAATATATTATATAGTCCCCATCACCATGTGTGATTATAAGTCTAACATTTCTTTTACTCTTGTCCTGCCTGTAGAAGTGATGACAAATATCTGTGGGTCAAAGCAACATTTATTTTCTGCTGAATCCATTAGGTTATTTCAGCACTTTATTGTCCTTGTAAAAGAGATGTGGTTGGGAGACATAACACAAAACACAAGTTAGATGATAAAAACACAATAAATACAATAAAACACATGACAAAGCACCACAACATTTAACAAGCCTCAGTTTATAGTAACTTATGGGGAGTGAATAGTAAAATGTTGGATGTCGGTTCTCACAGAGGCAGTGGATGCTGCGTGAATTGATCTAACACTGAATAAGGAGTTCCTAGATCTTTGAACCTCCTGTATTTGAATACAAGACATTGTTGTGACACTGACAGCCAGGAATAAGTTGTACTCTTTGATAATCATTTAATGTGATGGGCCAGGTCTTTTAATTCACACCCTGAAAAAACTTTTATTCTGAAACAGTTTTTTTACTTTGTGTCATGGTTCCTGCTTAAAAAAAATATTTATTTATTTTTTATCTGAACTCTTCTTGTTGAAATTGCAAAGAAGGGTGATTTCATGTATTTCTGGGCACAAGAAAGTCAACATATTTTGTCTTAAGAGCACAATTAAAATGTTAAGAATGTTTCCCTGTGACACTTATTAGACTTGTATATTTTGAGAATTGATTTATTTAGAAATCCACTTCTTCGCTCCTTGTGGCAACTGTGAAAAACCCATCTGCTGATGAAAGCCATGAGATGCAACTGAAAGCAACACGTGATATTCTAGCAAGTGGGCTTTCAGTTAAAAACAAAAGAAAATTAATAGTAAAATACAGTTTTATAAACAGTTAATTAATGTTTCATTATGTGAATAATCAAATTTGATTACATATAATTACAGCTATGTTATACTGTGTTTTAGTAATTTATTAACTGCATATACACCAATAATTGATGCTTCACAGGGAAAGTTATAATTGTTGACAAATGCATCAGTAGACACTTAAAATATCTGCTCTGCAACAACATTATGTGCAACATTTATTAAGTATTTATATACTTTACGAATTCTAAATGAGATGTATCAAAAAATTCTCAATAAAACTAAGGGAATTGTGCTGAGATCGGGATTTGTAAAAACATAGTATTTAAGATCTAATCTTAATGTTCAATCTAATGTTACAGTTTATTAAGACTGGTAATTGTATCCAGCAGGTTGTCAAGATGCTGTACATTTGATGTTGCATTTTTGTTTTTGGATACAAAAATAGACCAATAATGAAACATTGCCTTTAATTTTTTGTCGTATTAATCGCACAAATTGTATCTTGCATTAAGCTCAGTAAGATCATTTCTTAAGCTGTGCAGGAAATGACAGCTTCTTTTCATTCTCACCCACTCCCGGTCTTTATTCTGTTTGCTGTCCTCCTCCTCTGTCTCCTCCTCCTCTTCCTCTTCTTATCCTTCTTCTCGCCTCGCTGAGAAGAGACAAGAGGAAAGGGACGAGAAAAGAGGTATTAGGATAAAAAACTGGAGAAAAACACACAGGATGGTAAAAATGTGACAGAAAATACAGAGAGATTAATTATGTGAAACTGTGTGACAGGAAGAAAAATTAAGAATGATATAACATAAGAGACACCTAAGAATTTAATAATGAATGAACATATTCACAAATATCAAACACATACAGATAAATTTTCCTTGTTGCTCTTCTTTGCGCCCGTTTTTGTTTGTTTTCTTGAATCTTTCTTCTTCTCCTCTTCTTTTCCCTTGCTGCGGATTCTTCTCTAGGACCTCCTCCTCTTCTTCTGCATTTCTTTCCTCTTTCTATCTCCGACCTTTCTGCCTATCATCCCATTGCTTTTTACTCTTCATCCCTTCCTTGGTCTACCAGCATTGTTCTCTTCATTTCTCTCTCCCCTCCTACTCCTCCTCCTCTCCCTTCCCTCCCACAGGCGATCTGTTGCAGACATGCCTGTTCGGTGCTACAACCCATTTAGGGCCCTGCTGCCGCAGCCACCAGGTAATTGGAGCTGAAGCCAGGACCAGCACAGAGAACACGGGACAGGGGGGTCGTAAATACGTGTGTGTATGTGTGTGTTCGTCTGTTGGTGCACGCAGAGCCGAAAGAAGAGAGAGAAAACAGAGGGAAGGAGCAAAGAAGAGGCAGAAGAGAAGCAAAAGTAGGGACACACACTAACTGCATGTGTATTTGAGGATGTCAAGGCTGCTACCGTGTTCCAATGTGCTTTTCACACCCACAGCAGCGTTCAAGAGAAGGACGCTAAACAGAAAGAGGCAGAAAGCATCACACAATAGTCAGCTGCTACAGACAGGAGAGTGAAGTGGAAAAATCAGAGCATCAAGAAAGTGAACCTCACACACTCACACACACACACACACACACACACACACACACACAGGTTAGAGACATTTAAAAAATTCTAAATAAATACATCAAAGCAAATTTTTACAATAAACCATTTTTACTTTCTAGGGTAATTAAAATATACGACAGTATTTGTCTTCTCATTTAGATGATTAATCATCCAGTCTATAAAATACCAGAAAAAGATGAACAATGTCTGTCAAACTGTTCTTGGGCCCAGTGTGAAATCTTTAAATTGCATGTTTTATACAACTGCAAGTTCAAACAAACAAACTAACTAACTAACTAACTAACTAACTAACTCAAAAAGTGTTATTTTTACAGCAAATTTTGACAGTTAGAATCAAGAAATCACCTAATTGATTGATTCAGTTATAGTTACAAAGATAGTTTTCAGAAACTTCTGCTCCTTTAAGTTATAACTGTAATTTTTGATGATCCTTTTTTATAACATTGCTCTAATAATTGTATTAAATGGGCACATAATGAAATTATAACATAATGTAGATAAAATACATAATGACATTTTGACATAATCCAGTATCCTTTAAACTCAAATCTGCTTAAATAACTAATTTACACGTGATTCCGTCCTGTGTCTTTATCAGTCTTTACTGCTTCTTTATTCATTTCGTTATTTGTCATGTTTTGTTTTCACAAAAGCAGTGGGCTAAGATGCTGCGTATACAGAAGCTGAGTAACTGTGCAGAGTTAAGTGACAATTCACTTTTGGATTTGTAAAGAAATCACATTATATATTACCTTACATAAATTAATTAGATCAAATGTAGTATTTTAAGTAACGATGTCCGTGAAGATTCTCAATCATCCAGGTCATGGTTATCCCAAAAGAAGGTTATTCAGTGGCAACTGGACTTGTTTTAGTTCCTTGAAGACGTTTCACTGGTCCAGCCCAAGGACAAAACACCCAGACACAAACAGAGCAACGTAGTATATGCAGTCCAATGCAGCGAGGAATGTATAGATCTGTACATAGGAGAAACCAAGCAGCAGCTCCATAAACGCATGGCACAACACAGAAGAGCCAGCTCATCAGGAC
>JAUMHL010000027.1:5320688-5337410 GCA_032362345.1 Sandelia bainsii | reverse complement strand
TATCTATCTATCTATCTATCTATCTATCTATCTATCTATCTATCTATCTATCTATCTATCTTGTCTGTCTAGATCTGTACAGATAATCAGAAAGAGTATTCAGAAGACAGGAGCACAGTCTTAGGGCCAGGTGCTCCTGCCATGTCTATTTAGCTGTAGGTTTCCTATATACTAAATGGGCCTCTTCATCATTTCAGCATTGATTCCCAGTTCAGTGAACTGTCTACAGCCATAAGGCACCATAATCACATTCTGATGTAACGGGAAGAGTTAAGCAGGATACTAAAAGTGAGTGTTGGACTCGAGCATCTTTGAAGCGGCTCTAATGAATGTCTATGTTTCGTCTCCCACACTAAAGGCACAAATAAACTTGCTGTCTCACCAGAAAGCTGTGAAAAACTCTCTTCAAAGCTTTTTTTTTGTCTTTATAAATCCTGATTCCTTGTGTGTGTGTGTGTGTTTGTGTGTGAAATTTTCACCTTGACAGCCAGGCACGGGCGCAATTTCAATATTAGATTTATTCCAATTACTTTAACTGAGCAGAGCGTTTCCACGTTATTGTTTATCAACAGGATTTTTCTGTTAGCTGGTAATTGTACTTCCACTAAAGAGGCATTCATTTCACTTTCTACATACTTTTCTGGGCTGTTACATTATTTCAGAATCTGGGCCAAACTTGTTCAAATAAATTGAGAAAACACTAAACACTGAACTAAAAGCATAAAATCATCCATTGTACACATTAATGTATGAAATCCCCCCTTTAGTTTTAGTACCACCAGCTTCTGTAACTAAATGTATTTTCTCTTAAAAGGTTTATTTCATCAGTCTCTAAGGACCAAAAAATTTCTTTCAATATTCTAAAAAGGCATCTATTGAGTTGTATAGACTCTATTATAGCTACGGTATATAGTATATAAATACTCCAGAAAGCTCTAATTTCAAAACCATTTTATGCAGGATGGTGTATAGACTGTGGAGCCGAGGTCTCATGAATATAGAGGATCTGTACACTGGAATAAATATACTCTTACCAAACTGTGTGTTTTCCAAGAATAAAAAATTAAAGTTAATCGAGTTCCACAAACTAATCACAGTGATCAGTGATTGGTTGTTAGGTATGCACATTCACAACTCATTCATGTTTCTGCACTGGCTGGTTTTTGGCTGATCCAGTGTGCTGCTGCTCTGTCCTGCTCACTGTCAGTTTAGACAACCGTGTCCACATGAAAGCACATTCAAACGCTCTGCAAATTGTAAGTACGATATTGTGTGTATTCAGCAGTACTTTTATCCAAAGTGCTTTACATTTTTCCTCCCATTTGTGGCAGCTACCATGCAAATTGCTGGCCTGCCTGCCTGCTGGGAGCAGCTTGAGTTTCATTGTCTTGACATGTGGACCAGATGAGCCTGGGATTGAACCACCAACCCTGTGATTAGTGGATGACCACTCACTGGGAAAAACGGACAAGCAGTTTAGTGACCGTAACTGTGACTTGATGAGTTAAGGTCTAATCAAAAAGCTGCTAAAAGTTGATTTGTCACTAGATAGTTTTTGAAAAAAATGTTAAATTGGTCTTAACAGATTCCAAATTTAGGGAATTCAGTTGCTATGTTTGTAACACTGAAAAAACTTTTAGTCTTTTGGTAGATGTTTTTAGATGCTGAGTCACAGAGAAAACATTGAAAGCAAAATCCCATCAGAGGAAATTTTTCATAGTGTCATCAGACATAACTGCTACAGTTACACAACAATAAGACTGCTCATGACCCTGCTCCCACCCCTTGTGCTAACAGGCTAACCATATCCCAGACTGCATCTCTTACCTGGCAGAGAAGGGTGAAAATAATCAATCTCCACACGTGACTGTGCATAAAATGGAAATCAAATATCCTATGTTCATTGTCAGTTGTCCATATTGTCCCGCCGAAAGCTGACTGTACATGAATTCCACATCCTTCTTATTTCTGAGTCCCACATGTATTAAAGTTTGATATACATGATTTCTAATGCTGTAGATCAGTTACAAGCCACTTAAACTACTACTGCTAAAATCAACTCTGCAGTTGTATTTTTTTTATAATTTGTTAAGAAATTGATTTTGTAGTTCAGTAGCCTCATTTCAAAATAATAATCATAGTTATAACAGTCTAATGCACTTTCACAACCTAGCAACCAAAATGTTGTTCTTATACATGCTTATAACTTATCTATTATTAATAAGTTGACTGTTTATTAACTGTTAATTAAGTCATATAAAACTTATGACTCAAAAGTTTAATGAGGTTATATTTTGAACACCTATGTTCTTCCTTTGTTGCTGCTTGTGTCTTGCACCCAGACCCAGACTGGTTGGTTGAGTAAAAGTAAAATATTTTCAAATCTAATCAAAATGTGTGAAATGTCAGAAAAGTAACAAATTGTCAATGTGACCATGATACTTTTTACAATTTATTAACCTTCATTTCCTTCATTAGAAGATACAGAAGAATGTACAGGACATGAGAGAAAATGAAGGATGACATAACACTAGGATCCCTGTCCAGCTTAATAACCACAGCATAAATGAGCCATTAGGGAGTAGAATACGAGAGTTTTGTCACTTCCGATACAGATAAAAGTAAAGACGCCGTCACTCTGTCTCTTTTCTCTGAATTTCTTCTTTATCTGTCTTTTATAATTTCTTTCTTTAACTGCTTCAGTACATTGTCTCCATATTTCTCCTGCTCAAGTCCCATTTTTTCCCCTTCCCATATTTCTTCATTGCTCTTCCGCCTTCTCTCACCACCCTCACTGCTTGTCCTCTGTCTTTGTTATTTTGTTTTTTGGATCATCATCCATCCATCTTTCCCTTTTCTGTTGACCTTCTGCATTCCCCTGCTTTCCTCCCTCACTCCATTCTACTCTTCGCTCTCTTTTTGATGAGAGAATGAGAAGGAAGAAAGAGCTTGCACCCTGACGTGAAAGATGCCAAATGTCTGGGTCACTCACACACTGAGAGCCCACTGCTGTGTTTGTGTGTGTCTGTCAGTGTGTGTGTGAGTGACAGTGGAACAGCAGGGAACTTAAATGAGGGAGCTGAAGTGTTTTTGTTAAACCCTTAAATGCATGCCTACACGCACACACACATGCACACACACACACACACACACAGGCAGACACGTGCACACATACACAAACAAATTGTTGTGTAAGAGTATGAAAGCAGGGACCAAAAGCATTCTGGGTAAATTGTGGGTTCTCACACATGTCTATGTTTCTCTTCAGTTTAGATACTCACAAATAGGCATGATACAAAGCAGGTATGAAGAAATGCACATAAAATTAGGCATTATAGAGATCTGATGCACATCATCACAAACCATCCCCACTGTGACTATGGTGGTAGCAGCATCATGCTGTGGGGGTGCTTGTCAGCAGCAGGCCCTGGAAGGCTTGTGAAGACAGAGGGTAAAATGAATGCAGTGAAATATGGGGAAATCCTGGAGGAAAATCTGATGCAGTCTGGAAGAGAACTGCGACTAGAGAGAAGACTTGTTTTCCGGCAAAACAATGACCCCAAGCATACAGTCAAAGCTACACACAAATAGCTTCAGAGTCCAGACTTCAATCCGACTGAGAATTTGTGGCTGAACTTGCTTGAGCCGACAGAGCTTGAGCTGAGGAAGTGGGAGCAAAATTGTCAGTGTCTAGATGTGCAAAGCAGCTGGTGACCTGTCCAGACAGGCTCAATGTAGCCAAAGGTACATCTACTAAATAATCCCTTGAAGGAGGTGAATAATTATGCAATGAATAATTTTTTACAGCATTTTATAAATTTAGATGATTTTGTAGAGATTTGTTTTCCCTTTGACATGAAAAGGTCTTACATTGCCAAACTGAATCAACCATGATTTCATGTGTTAAAATAGATAAAAGGTGAAAACTTCTAAAGGGGTGTGAATAGTTTTGTATAGGCTCTGTACAATAAAGAAAATACTGAAATGTCAATATCTTGCTGACAATAACATGCACTTGATTGACTAACAGTAGAAAAGGTAAAGAGAGCTATGTCAAGTCTTTCTGTTGGTTGGTGTCCTTGCATACTAAAGGGTGCTGTAGATAAATGTTGTCCTCCACACAGCTTGCTTCTCTCATATATCTCTGTTAGACCACAGGCAGCCATGAGTGCACCAGACAAGGCCAAGCTCCGAGCTCTCAGTTTGTGTGTATCTCTCTCTATGTGTGTGTGTGTGTGTGTTACATGTAAGTGTTTATGAGAATGGATGGCGTGGTTGTGTTTTCAGCCTTTAAGTGTTTGTGAGATGAACTCATGAGAGCTTAAGTTGAGAGATTTGCTGCTGTGTGGTGGTCGTGGCGGTGGTGTGGTGTGGTGTTTGTTTCAGTCTGTATGAAGTGTTATTTAACCTGCAGAAGCCATACTTGAAATGCCTGCCTTTCACAACGACAACTTCTAAGATGCCATAAAAGCACCGCAAAGGTTCACACTGATTTATAAAATGTATGTGTTTATTTATAGTGTTATTCATTATCATATCAGAGATGGATTCTTTTATGTTTCTGTTGTCCATTTTTGTTTGTGGTCAGTGTGATGGTGACAACAGAATACAGTGTGACATGAAATACAAACAGTATCTCACTTGTTTTTCATTGTTTCTCTTTGTTCACAACACTTCATGTCTCTTAAGTCAGATTGTACCAGTTTACTTGTAGCTGTATTTACCCTACAAATCAATGCTTAAGAAGAAAAGCTTAGAGAATGGATGTTTTTGGGCACATTTGTTACTGTAGCACTTTCTACTTTTAACACTAATTGAAGCTTTTTTTTACATGCACAGGCTTTACTGTGGAGTTAACAATAACTGTCAATATGGTCATATCCTCTCATGCTAAAATGCTACTTTTATACTTTCAGTTGTCTGGGAATATAGCAAGTATCATGCACCACAGTGAGAAAGTGCACAGTATGTCTGAGCATTTCAGTGTGTGTAAGTGTGTGTTTCACTCCAGCCACCTATTAAATTTAAATACTGCTTTTATGACGGGCTTTGTAAAAACAGAACACAGGCAGGGCTACGATTTACTCCTTCCACTTAGCACTCTATCACGCTATCTCTGTATTTCCCCGCACTCATCCCTCTCTCCTTGTAAATCTATCTCTCGTTCTCGCTACTCAAAAGTCCATTATAGCCACCTTCCTGCAGCTTTCTCTGTTTATCTGTCCCGCTCACATTATCTCTGCCGCTCCCTTTTGCTCTCATCTCTCTCTTCGTTATATTGGTAAAATCAGATTTGATGTTCTTTCACCATCACTTTTCTTTGGGTTCTTCATTTGTCTTTCTATTTGTCTCACTGCTTGTGTCCCCAGCACCTCTCATGGTCCAGCTACTTTTCTTACCCACCTATTTTTGTCTCTTCGCAGACAGTCTATGCAGATCTTCTGCATTTTGTGTTATTTTAAACTTACTTTATTTTTCCCTCCTGCTACCTATAACCCCGTTCCCCCTCTGCTTTCTTTATCCCACCCCCTCCCTCTCCCCGATTCCCCTCCCTGGTGCTGCATGCACTTTATCACTTTTGGCAGCACCAACTTAAAAAAGAAGAGAATTTATGCAAATGGAGGGCTGAAAAATGAGCGTTCACCTTCGTTGCAATGTGCAGAGGAAAGTAGCGAAGCACCTCATTACAATATTTTCTCTTTGTTGTGGATCTGCTGGATAATAATTAAGAATGATTTGTGATGTTGGAACGAAGCTGAACCTCTTCTTCCAGGAAATTTAACCAATATGTTAGTTACAGTATTCTACACATAGACAAACATGGAAGATAGAGTCATAACCAGCAATCTCATTATTAAACAATCGGACAAAGTCACATGAGAAACAGGCCAAGTGGTTAGAGCACAATAAGTGAGTTTGACTGATTCAAGTTTCAAGATTCAAAAACCTTTATTAATCTCAGAGGGTAAATTGTTTATTGATCTCATGCATAGTAAATGGCTATTTGAAGTTTGGGTATTTTGATTATACAGAGAAGTTTGCAGGGTATCTTTACTTAATACCAAAAATTTGGATGAAATATAATGTCCTAATTTAAGACTTTGTCTTAAATTATAAACAGGTTTAGACTAGTGTAATTAAACATAGTTCCATCTGTTACCCATCTGCTCTTAAGGAAAGTTTTGTGGCTCTCCTCTCCTCAGAACAGCATTTTTCAGGCCCTGACATGGACACATTCTCTCTGTGTCTCCATTTCCCCTCTGTGGGTTTGCTGTCATCCCTCGGTTTGCTCTTTGTGACTTCTCAAATTGACGTAGCACTGCTGAAATATCAAGCTGTCAAGGGTTAAGGGAGCAGAGGTCAGAATGTGAATATGCTCTGTTCACACAGTCGATAAACAAATTGGTAACATACTGAAGGACAAACCCAAATAAATCAGTAAGAAAACTCAAAGAACATGCTTCCTCAGAAGACATGAGGGGTCAATAAGTAATTTGATGATAATACATAGCTTGTCTTTTTAATACAGATCTCTAATGTGAATCATGTGTCTGAAAAATCCTCCACCATCACAACATTTAGTTTTTCTTTTTAGGTCTTTGATTCAACTTCAACTTATAATTTATTTTTTTACACCTGCAGACTTATTATTGAATAACCATTTACTAACTTGTACATGGAGGTTTATTAGCTGTTGAAATACATGCAGAACTTAAAAAATACAAATGTGAGACAGTGTCCTTGTGAAAAATGACCCTATAGGCATGAAACTATTTAAATTCAATGATCATTGTTGTTTCTTTTTTAACTGCAACAACCAATGTCCTCCAACCTTAATGACATCCATCCATCCATTTTCTTAACTGCTTGTCCTCGTAAGGGTCACGGGGGGTGCTGGAGCCTATCCCAGCTGTCATCGGGCGAGAGGCGGAGTACACCCTGGACAGGTCGCCAATCCATCGCAGGGCCGACACATAGAGACAAACAACAATGCACACTCACATTCACACCTACGGACAATCTTAGAACCCTAATGACATATTTATTTTAATACAAACCATCATCTTTCCCTGAACGTAACCAAGGTGTTCTTGTGCCAAAACCTAATGAAACTATGTCCCTTGTATAACATTTACCACATGATCATTATTGTAACCATGACAACAAAGGTCCGGTACACCTACTGCCGATGAACTGCGTTGTGCCACTGAACATGATTTACAACAATGTCAAATACAGTATCTCTCTTTACTTGTGATAGCATCAGATCTCTCCAGATCAGATGTCAAGGATGGAACAGTTTGTTGTAGGCAAGGCAACAAGTATGAAAAGTGACAGGTTGTGATGTGGAGTTTTTCTCAAATGCTGGATGATGAACAGACGAATGGATGAGTGAGAGAAAAAGAAAATAATTCAGTGTAAGATTTTTTCCTTTGTTGTTGTAGTTCAACCAGTGGTGGATCTAGAAATTTTTACATGGGGGGGCAAAGGAGTGGCAAGAGGTCTAGGCAGGGTGGCAATGCTGGGCCTCGTCAGTGAAGTATGTGAAAATCCCCTATATGTAAATGTAGTCAACAAAATATCCACAAATACACTTTAAAAATATTTATTGTATCATTATCTCTTCTAAGAAAACAAAGACAATTTTTAGGTATAAAAGAGAAAAAAGATTTTAAGGACATAAAAGTTGGGGGGGCCAGCTGAAGGGGCAAGGCTCTACAGCAGGGGGGCAGTTGCTCCCCCTTGCCCCCCAGTAGATTTGCCCATCGTCATTCAACCAACGTCGGTTTTATACCTGCACCAGAATACAGTAAGATTGCCTCTAAACTCTCCCTGATTAAGATGTAGAGTGTGGGTCCACACTTACACACACACACACACACACACACACACACACACAATATGTGTGGTTGCCCACATTCATTAATAAAGAGAATGACTGGGAGTAGGGGGAGAGGTAGAGAGGGACAGACAGGACAGGACAGCACAGACAGGAAGGAAAAATAATAGCCAATTTAGCCTTGTCGTCTTAAAGCTACACCTTGGCATTTTGAATTTTGCCTGGTTATTTTTCTTCACCAGACACTTGTCATATTGTACTGGGGAAAAAGTTTCAGTTTCCCTTAAAATGACTTGTTAGCATCAGTAGAATGCCACATTGAAACTAAAGGGGCACAGTTAGCAATCCCTTTAAAAATCCTTAAAAAAGAGAAGCAGGAGGAGGAAGAGGGAATGGGAGGAGAGACATATGAAGAGGAGAGGAGGGTCACTGAGTGTGTCCTCACTCCGTTTTTATTCCGTCGTTGCTCAATGTCCACTGTGGCAGAGGACGATAATGAGGAGAGAGGAAGGAAGGTATCAGAGGGACGAGAGAGAAGAGAGAAAGGAAGGGAAGGAAAAAAAAGGGGGTTAAGAAAAGAGAGAGGGAATGAGCTGGATATGGGGTCAGATTTGATATAAAATGTGAGATAGTGTATGTGAGAAAATATGAGAATTCAAAACTGATTTTAACAGGTCAAAGACAGGGCAGTCAGCAGAGAATTTGTGTTTCACATCTGCAAGATACATTTTGTATGCTTTTTTATGTGAGAGACAGACTGCACTGAACATGTTTTAAATGTGTGTGTACTCAATGTCTGTTGCATGCTTTTTGTATGTTGGAATACATTTCTGTGGGTGTATGCATGCGTGTGTGTGTGCATCACCTTTTATGCAACCCAGCATTTCAATTAAAGGCTGAAAGCAGTCCTTTGTTTGGTGTAGTGCCGAGGAGAGGGAAAGAAAGAGTGATATTACTCTATTCAAACATTCAGTGGCAACGAAATTGGAAAGATTCAGTTTTGTCCCTGTCTGCCTTGCATGAAGGACAAACTCTTTTCATAGGTGTTTAGAGGACACACGCACGCACACACACACACACACAACCTAGCAACCTACACCCATTCAAAGACATACACGCGCTCTTCCACCCAGTTCCGTCTATCCATTCATAGGTACACATATACGTACAGTGTGGACACACATGATGGTCTGTATGTACAACGTACTGACTACACATATAATAATAAATGTGAAGCACAGACTTATCTTCGTATGGTGAGTTTGGATGCTGGAGCTAAACTACTAAAAAACTACACTGTAAAACTACACTGGAAATGACAGTATAAGCCTTTTATAGGACAATGTCTTATTTATGCCAATACATTGGTCTTTAAATGTCTTATTTCTGTCTTAATCATAGAATTTAAGCCCCAGCTCAATGATATAAAACAAACTATACTTCACTGAGGACCACTGGCGCTATGAGTAGATGTTTCACTTAAGCTGTGCGTGTGAAATGTGTGAACAGTGTCTTTATGATTAGGCACAAACACCCAAGACATATCTTTCTTTCTCCAGCTTACAGTGCCACGCATCAAAAAATTAAGTCAATAATTTCAATTAATTTCATTTGAAGAGGTGCATCAAAAACAGCTTGCACTATAAAAGATATCTGAACTTTTGTATAAAGGAGCTAACATGGTCAGTTGTGTAGTAACCACTGTTTTGACAGTAAAAGTGTACAAGGAGTGATTGTTTTTCATTAAGGTTTAAGGCATCTAAAAGTGTCAGTGTAAAACAAGTCTGCTCCTCTAATGAACCTAAACCTCAGTTGTATCTTTTGTTGACAATATGTGTGTTGTCTTCTTTATTTGTGTGACTTCTTCAAGAAGAAAATGGGTCTGAACTGGTGCAGTAAGCCAAACATAACATCAACTCAATTTTATGTCAACTTTCATTTAAGCCCACAGTTCTTGGATGTCAATTTCATTCACTGTCAGCTATATATTGCTGGGAAACATGTAAAGGTAGATTGAGAATGAAAAATCAAAACAGACATCTAACTGAAAACACAATTCTATAAATTATTTGTATCACTTCGAACAGTAAGGCCATAGTAAGATGCTAAACCTTGTGCTTCTTACCGATGGTTGCATCTGTTGGTAATGATCATGAAATTAAGGCTAATGAAACCTTTTCTAATACCTTCTTCTACACCTTCTAAAAAACTATGTAAGAATAAATCATGAAATACTAGAGTTGTTCATACAGCTGAATGTGGAGTGACCACACAGATGCTCTAAGGTGTTTCAGGCGGAAATGGAGCACTATCTCCTTACAGTATCATCTGTTAAATAATTAGAACCACACACACATGTTCTTGTTTATTATTTATCTATTGGAGTGGATTTTCAGTTTGGTTCAAGGGGTTATTACTACTCTGACACCTTGTCAGTGTTGTCACTATGTGGGTGTTTGTGCACTTATTTTGATCCCTCTTAATGATCTGGAGGTGTCAATAATACTTCTTGTCCTCATTTAACTCTGTCGTCTGTCTCACTTTTCTCTGAAGCTGGAGGAATTGCGAGGGTGGATGTGGGTGCAGGCAAATATTTCAGAATCACTGGGTCTAGTTGGATCCAAGGTGATTTAGCCACCAATGACAGATTGAATGGGGTTGCCGTGAATAAGAATTTCAACCAAATAATGTCCCTTTCAAAATGTTTCATTAGAGCAATTATGAGTTTATTTCGATTTCCTGGAGGGATCTGAGAAGCGAGCGCTGTAATAAGCCAACCAAAATGTGTCCTGAAAGTAATGAGAATATACATGTACAGGGCATGTACAGTGGATTGACACTGACATGCTTTTCCAGCCAAACTCTTCAAAGGTTCAAAGAGTCATGTTTACAGCCGTACAGTATGCCTGCAATCAGGGCCGTTTTATACGCATAGGCTACACAGGCTGCAGCCTAGGGCCCCACCAGCAGGGGGCCTCAGTGAGCTACATGGACTGATTGTTTAGTTTTTTATTTGTTTTAAATTGTATTTAAATTATTTGTACGTATATTTCATGTTCCCTCTATTTTTGTAATCATTGTGAGACTAAAAAAATATAGCTTTCAGTGGAGTTTGTCTGTGACGTCAAGACGAACTCGGTAAACTGTAAACATGAAATGTAAAAATGTATCTTGATAAAGACAGCTAAAAGTGACCATATACTGAAGAAGTTGCAAAATCTACAACATATCTCAGAAATGATCTCCTGTGGCTCTGTGGAGCACTTGACATTGATCAGTCTCTGGCTGAACGTGCTCCTCTGTCCAGTTCCTCTGTCTTCTTGTGAAGTGGGAGGGATTGTCCAGGATTGAGAGGAGTTTGGACATTATCCTCCTCTCAGATATAACATGTAGAGGGTCCAGCTTCACACCAGCCCTCTTGATTAATTTGTCCAGTCTGTTAGTGTCTGTCACCTTCCTTTTGTTCTTCTTAGCAGTACAGTGACATTTTACTGACGGTCAGGTTGCAGTTGTCTAATTTGTGGTAACACCAGTAATGACATTTGTTAGAATACAATTTTTGGAACCTGCGTATTTTCTGATTCATCTCTGGCTTCAAGCTCATTATTGCTGAGACCCTTTAGGATATTAGTCGCCATGTTTGGCTTCATTACTGTGTTTTAATTGTTACATTGTTCATGTGAACCTGGATCCAAAAGACAATTTCCCCAAAATATTCATGCAATATACGAAGTGCTCGTTGTCTGTGAGGATTCAGCACCCACACATATAGACTCATAACCATTACAAAAACCAGAGCATCATATTACTACAGTGATAAAATTATAAATATTTTAGTGTTTTAGTTTATTGTTAATCAGTAGCAGCACAGTCTTATAAGCATAAAATGTTTTACCTGTTTTAAGGCGACAAATAGGGCCCCAAATGCTAGCAGCCTAGGACCTCAAGATTTCTTAACCCGGCCCTGTGTATCACAGCCTTTTGCTGACTTTTATTGTGAAATAAAGACTAAACTAAAAGTTTAAAATGAATCAAAAAAATCAATGAGTGATTGCAATTTTAATAATCTGATTACACATGCTGACTCACGTGTTTCTTCATCTATGGTCTATGGTCATCAGCTTGGATCCAACTTTAATTAAGTTAAATAATCAATTTTGTGTGTTTGGGAGTGTGTGTGTGTGCAAGCACATATGCAAGCTTGCCTGTTTACATGAATACGTAATGTTGGCGTTGCCAGGCAGTAGCACAGATCAAATGGCGAAGGTGACTCCTTTACTCACAGTGTCTAATAATAGGACAACCAGTTTTGCCAGCTTCCACTGAAGTGGAGAGTTTGGTTTTGCGACAGCCTGCACGTAGACAGAGGTTAAATGAAAACAGTGTTTTAAAAAGTCTTAAGTCACCAGTCAGGACAGATAACCGTTTTCAGTTCAGTGAGTTGAGTGACACACTGCTAGGGTCAGCGGTTTGTGAATACGAACACACTCGCAGAGCTACGAGGCGTTTGGATTCCAGTGCTAACCTAGTGACACATGTGAACTTCACAATAATGTGGTAACAGTGGTGCAAACCTGCCTTTGCTCTGATCATCATTCCTATTTTAGGAAGTGTGTACAAGTGGCCAACACAGAGGCACACGCTAGAGGCAATTAAAATGCTCAGTGAAGTGAGAAGCAGGGCAGATGGTCAGGCAAAACGTGGCACAGTCCAGCTTGATGCACAACTGGTAAGACAGGTTGTCTTTGCTAAGGTCTGAGGCACAGCGCGCCTTACATCAATACGCCAAAATCAATGTATCATCAGTGTATAACATGGTTCAATTTTTCTTTTTCTTTCCCTCTCAGCGTTCAGAGCCAACATCCGACTGAAACCAAATGATAGACAGTTAATGCCAGAGTGAAGCACTGGTGTCAAATGGCAGCGGAGAGCGATATAGTGTGCGTGTCATTTAAAATCCTGAAATCTTATGCAGGTTTGCTTAAGAATATGTAAACTTACTAACTTACTAAACACTACTGAGCAGGTAAAGAAGCCTGATTGCAGAGGACGGCTTTGACAAAAGCTGCTGTGGCTGAGAAATAAAGATAACAACTGAAAGGAGAGCAGAGAGTGGCGATGCTGACGGCCAATGTTCTCCTGAACCTGCATTTGTTTAACAAGACCACAATGCACACTAGCACATATGGCCTGAGGGTCATGACACAGAACGCTTTGTTGTGATGGAAGCAGGAAATTCTGCCAACAATATCAACCGTAGTCATTTTATTAAAGAATTTGTAGCCTGTGCATCAGCGGTCCTGAAATTTAGTCTCCAGGGTCCAAAGTGCTGCCTATTTTTTATTCTGCCAGCCAGTTTTCATTCTAGACGTCTAATCTGAGACTTATTTGGACTGGGACGCCAGGTGAATGTAAACTAGCAGGCAAAGAAAACCAGCAACACTCTGGACCCCAAGGACAGGATTTGAGGATTACTGCTGTAGACTGTGTCACAGACATTGATTTTGTCCTAGGACTAAAAGCCTGCAGCAACTGAAGGCAACAACTTCACTGGCATCTAAAAACATAGCAAACAATCCTGTGGGAGTGTGGACCTTTACCTGAGATGTTTGACTGCAAGGCTTTTCATGCTAAGGGCATTTTAAACATACGCTAAGTGCACTTGACTGGCGTTAGCATTAAAAACCAAATCTGCAAAAGAGGAGGGCGGATTGCAAGATTGTACTTTCATATTAATGCACTTCCATGAAGCTGTGTTGGGCAGGTTCAAAAACAATTGTCAAAATCATTGCAGCAAATGCCAGGGAGGGGGAGTCCTATACTAGGGAGGTTTAATCTCTAGTATAGGACGAGCTTCAACACTAGAGGGTTCATTTCTCACAATGCAACTCAACAACATCTTTTGTTAGGACCTTCATGTTTGTCCATATCTTTAAATTCTTTCTGAATATTCTGAACTTTAAATTGAAAATATTCAGTCTCCAGGTTAAAACGACTTAACTAAATAACTGCTAAATGTTTGCTTACATCATTAAAAATTGTCATCAGGCCAACCAACCCCTGAGTTACCTGCATAACTTTGTTCAGCCAAACCTTTCCAAAGTTGGACAACAAACAGATGTTAAATGACAATACAGGGTTTAGTCAGACAGTTCATACAAAATGTCTTTGTAATTCATATTTTGGGACATGTTAGGCATTTATAAGTTAGCCAGCAGAACACAGATAACAGGAAATGAAGTGAGGGGATGTGGTATGACATACATATGTAAATATGAACACAAAGTCCTCAAACTAAGTAGGTCTTAACTCAGAAACTGGTCCTGAACTAGTGTTTCTATGCAGACCTCAGGAGGAGCCCAAACTTTAAAGAGGCCTTGGGTACAATTTAATATGCAGGCCCAGGCTGAGTTATAATAAGTGAGCAGGGGTTGTGTTTAAAGCGTTGTATCGTCACTATACTTAAAGTGTGTAGCTGTGGACTGAGGCCTTCACACTGTTTAATGCAATAATTCACAGCAGGCTAAATGCGAGGTTGCAGCCCGCTGTGTAGAGCAGCACATGTTTTGTAGTAATTAGTCATGAAAGACAAATCATCGCTATGTTAGCCCATAGCCCCAGTTTGTCAGCATGAGTGTGTGCAGCAGCAGCATCATCATCATCATCACCCTCCTCGTTATCATCATCTCTGCGCCCCTCAGCACCGATGTCGCACTGTGGCTTTTAGGCCTCTGCTGATGCTATGTCTCATTCTTAGCGCCGTCACCGACAAAACAAGTGGCAGCAGTAGCAGCAACAACAACACCGACAACGACAATAAATGCGTCCTCACCGGGAGAGTAGAGCCGCGCCAGCTGTCGGGCCCCGGCGTGCTGCGGGCCCCAGCGAGGCGCCGCGCTGCGAGCAGCCGCCCCGTGCTCGTTCCCGTTCGGATCCTCCTCCGCCATGGACCGGTGCCTGATGTCGGTCTCGGAGAGAAGCGACGCCGCCATATCCCCTGCTCGCTGCTTCCCCCCGCTTTGGCTTTTAGCTATAAGACATCAATTATCAATCTGTCTCGGTCAGTAGCTGGTTGGTTTTGCTTGTGTCCCGGCCTCAGGTGACTGTTGTTGTGGCCGGATGGAGGAAGGAGGCTGAAGCAGCTGATGCTAGCTGTGATGTACGGGAGCAGCCTCGTGCCACCCGGAAATACACGGACGGCGCTGCGCTGACACACAGACCTATTTCACAAGGTTTTAGCTACTACAGCCTCAGTCAATGAACGACTTACACATGTATCTGTATATAAAAAAATAAAAAAAAAGGTTTGGTATCGCGGCTTTTATCGCACGTGTTTTGTTAAACAAACTTTATTTCAGCGTCTGGAACAGCTGTCGCGTGAACTGTAGGGACCGTCTGCATTTTGCAGTCACGATAAAAAGTGGAAGTGGTACCTCAAGTTCAGTTCAAGTTCACAGCTACACCATTAAACTACCTAACAAAGAAAGACCTTTTTGTTTTTTGCAATTAAAACTGGTGTCATCTTCACTGCTGCCTTCAGGTTCTACTTGTAAATTCAAGTTAGTCCAAGTTAGTGCATCATAAATGTCTGGGCAAAAGTTACACAATTAAAAATGGAACAAATGTTGACAATGATATTATACAATACTTTTAATGTCACATTCAGTTAATATAGAGCAAAATATTATTTATGACTTAAAATGTCAATTTTCTTTCTGTCAAGGGTCAGTCACACAAGCTTTAGCGTAGATGCAGGTCATATAATCTCAGCAGATGAAAATGTATCATTAATACACAGTTATGTGTACAAGCAACAGACAGACAGATTTTGTGTTTCGGTAATGAATGTATTTAGCAGTTCCCCCTCCTGATGCTGCAGTGGTTGGAGACATGGTTCAGATGGCTGGTTTTGGGAAATGGGTACCCACCTATCAGCCTTCTGGCAGAGAGGGTCTCAGAGGCTGTGAGAACTCAGCTGCCCAGACACATGGATACTGATGATGAACAGAAGGTTGCACACTGCAAAAAATAGACATCTGTAACAGTTTGGTATAACTCAACCAGTGGAACTCACTAAAAAAAGGAAAGTTAAAATTTTTCAATTTAGCCTAAATGTCAATCATCTTTTTTTTAAACATAGTTTAATGTAAATAGTTTATGGTGACACAGTTAAGCACAGCTACTTTTCGTATTGAATCAGATCCCGAGGTGATTTTTTTATCAACTTTTTATCTTTGCAATATTTCTGTGGGTACTTCATATAAGCAAACTGAACTACAACGATTGGTGCGGATGTTTTGGTAGATAATCTTTCTAGTTTTTTCCAAAGTAGAGTTTTAATTCAGTACTGTGTAGCATCCCCTTTGGCAGCAATTACGGCTCTGAATCTTCTTGGCTAAATCTCCACAATCTTCTCACACCTGGATTTAGGCACATTATCTCATTCTGTCTGACAGGTCCTTTCAGCCTCCATCATATTGGATGGGGAATGACTGAACTGCCATCTTCAGGTCTCTCCACAGATGTTTAGCAAGGTTTAAGTTTGGGCTTTGGATCATTGTGATACTGAACTGTTGCCTCATCTCATGCACTCTGGAGCAGATCCTCTTCAGAGTTGTCTGTGTTTGGCTGCATTCATCCTTCCCAAAGTTGTGACCAGACTCTTTGTCCCTGCCTCTGAGAAGTATCACAATGCTGCCACCACAATACTTTACTACAGGGGTGGTATTTGTCAGGTGATGTGCAGTGTGCTGGAATTACACTACTCACAAAAAGTTAGGGATATTTGGCTTTCGGGTGAAATTGATGGAAAACGCAAAAAGTTCACACTACAGTGATATTATATCATGAAAGTAGGGCATTTAAGTAGAAGCATGCAATGG
>JAUMHL010000027.1:5294691-5305456 GCA_032362345.1 Sandelia bainsii | reverse complement strand
TGGAATGGAGGGTGAAACGTAGTCAAGGAACTAAAACAAGTCCAGTTGCCATTAAAAACCGTTTTTTTTTAGATAACTTTCATCATGTTTTTAATTTTCTATTTCATCACTTCTATTTTTCTGAAAAGAAATCTCAATGACCTCATTTAGCAATTAATGACATGCAGCAAGTTTCCAACATTAATGTTTTTCAACTCAGCTACAGATAAGATCAATCTGTGGAGAGCTTTAACCCTTAAACAATGCATGTTTGGAAACCTACTATACTGTGCTAGTTTAGTTTCTTTATCAATTTAATTTAATTTAATTTAATTTAACTTGATTGAATTTTAAGTTTATTCATTCAACACATCATCCATCCACCCATTATCTCAATATTGATAAGGGTTGTGGGGGTGTTTATAATAGGAATTATAAGAGATATTTAAAAATCTATGGAAAGCAAAGCTAGCTATAGACTATGTTTTGCAAAAATAATAAGCCCCTCTGGAGTGACAATGGTCACCTCGATTGTGAAATAATTTTGGCCTAGTGGCCAAACTGCATTATTATAGTTTTAGCATTTGTCATGTCATGCACATGGTCACTAGGCCTTAATACAGTGACAGTGACAAAAGCCCTTTTCACATATGAACACCAGACAATGTCTGGAGAATCACGTCCAGGCATGATGTAACACAAATACCGTACACTGCAGAAATCACAGAGTTCTGTTTGCAGCACATCAAAGCAGAGCCAGCCGCACAATTAGAAATTATGCTTTATGTATAGTATACAAGTCTCTGTAAACTTAAGGAGAGATGTTGTTGGACATTACCTACAAAATAAAAAATAAAACCTACAAAACTAACAACATATTTATGGCAGTCCTGACATGTAAAACACAATGCTCACACAATGCATGCTCTTTTGCATGTATCTGTATTTATTATATATGTATTAGTGTATCAGTGATCCATGTGAATGCTCATGTGTGTAATATTGCAGATGTGTGTTTGGGCTATATGCCTGTGGGTCAGTGATCATCATTTGAATGATTAACACTGGTTTCTGTCAACTCACATTAAGTTCCTTAATATGGCATTTCATCTCTGCCACAGCTCTGCTACACTAGGTCACTGGTTCCCAATTAGTTGGAAACTGCATACCAGATTTGACTTCATCCCTCAAGCTGTGACTCATCTAATGATAAGAGAAAAAGTTGAGCTTAATGAAGCAAATCAATTGAGAAAACACGTAGGGTTTTCAGTGATTGCATTTTAAGCTGTGGCAATGTTCTGCTGCAAAAATAGTGACAGTGAAAAAAGGGCTTAATAGTATGCACTGATATCAAGGCCCAGAATAGAACTGGGACTTCTCTTGCAGGTGGCTATTGTGTGTGTAAGCACTTAACTGTATGCAACATGAAAAACATAACACTTTCCCCGATTAACTTACAAGGTTAAAAAATACATGTAGTTGTTAGCTGCAAGTACATGCATGGACATCATATTAAGTAAGGATACATACATAATGCTTAATAATCTTTGAGAAAATAGTTTATTTTAGCTGAACACAGTTCATTAAAAATAGAAAGCTGTCAAAACAGGCAACGTGGTTATCTGACAGTGTAACTCAAAGATCATGAAATGTCCTTTATTTGGGTGGGCTGGAGAGGTAATTGCACAGGGTGAAGCCGAAGGCTAGTAAGATACAAAGCAGACACAGTGATGTGAGGACTGTTGATTTCTGCAGAAAAGTGATACCTCACTTATACTTATTTGCTTTCTTGCCAAGATTTAGGTGAGAAGAGTGATATCACTGTGTGTGTATGTGTGTGTGTGTGTAAACTCTGAAGCTAGAGTCAGGAGCTGCTTAACTTAGCATTAGCACTGGAGGATGTGCAGAATATTATGTGTTTGGTATTTTCTGCATTTAAAACAAGTTTGTGATTAAGAAGTGGTATCAAATGTAAACTGAAGATGAATCAGAGCGTGGGCTGTAGTGTGGGTTGGACATATCTTCACAAAAAGTTGAAGTTAAATTACTGATTAGGAGGAATGATGTGGTTTACTGTATGTACAGTATAATGAAAATAGTAGTGAACCATGGCACCTGTGGTCTTCCATACTACTCTAATGGTATAAAGGTTTGCCTGAGAGCCATCAACAACAGCAGTCTTGAGTTCTCTCTGTAAGGATCCAAGGTCATCATATAGACCTACATATAGACTGGCATTTGTTAAGGTTAAGGATGATATGATCAACTGTATCCCATCCTTCTGAGAGACCAATAAAGAGAGAAATGCAAAACAGTTTTGTCCCAGGTTGGAGACAACGCTATCAGTGAATCCTTCCACCCAGGTGAAGTTAATTGATGGTAGTTGTTTTGCGTAAGGGAACTTACGCAAACTTAGGAACTTTTCCATGAAGGTGAATTTATACCTGTTAGGATGTTTTGATTGAACATGTGCTAACTGAGGACAGATGCTTATGCTTTAAGAGTTCCAAACTAGTAACATTGTGCTACAACACATTTTAGATCAATTTAACTACATGTAAAATGCAATATCTGAACATGTGAGGACAAGATCTTTGATATATGATAAATACATGTATTAGACATGTTTTTACTATTAATCTTGGTGGTTTCCTGACATGTTTCTACTTTATCACTGCCTGTAACATCACAGTATGTTTAAGCAAATATAAAACTAACAAAGAAATAGAATATCAGTCCTATATTCTAGCTGACATAAAAAATAAAACATTGCACATATCAGTCCACTGCAACTTCTTTCTCCAATAACCTGTCTGTCAGTATCAAATTGCACTGATGTGATGTGATATAAGTAGGGAGCCAATGTCTCTCTCTCTAGATTTCTGCTTTTCCAATAAGAAAAAGATGTGCAGAGTGGCTCAAAGCATATGGGCCTGCCAACAGAGGATGAGAGAGCAAAAGCAAAAGATAATTTTATATGCAGGGGAAAAAAAGAGGATAGCCAGACAGACAAAAATGAAGAGAGTACAAGAGGTGCCAAGACTCAGAAAGTGAAACATTAAGAGTGGAAGAGGAAGAGAGGGAGTAGAGAAAGGATAGCAAGGCATAGTGAAAATGACAGCTAAAGTAGACCGGTAATTATTAACAGATGGACAAACTGGGCCTGTACTAAGAAAAAGATATAAACAGATAGAGAAAGAGAGCTATAAACAAAGACGACAGATAATGAGACAAATATGGAAACTAACAAGAAAAACGTAAGAAAATGTGGAAAGGAGAAACTAAAAATGAAAGAAGGCAAGAAAAGAAGTGCAAGAGGAAGAAAGATGGACGGGTAGAGGCAGAGAAATATATGGCAAAGCAAGAAAGAAGAAAGAGAGAGACATTAGACTGCGAGAAACAACTCACTTGACATTTACCTTCTATATTCTACAGTAAACAAGAACAGGAGGGATGTACAGCGTATGTGACTGTTACTGTGCAGCTGTTTAAATATTGAATATATGCTGGACTCCAGAATCCATCCACTACTGTCCTCCAGTAGAGGGACAGTCCTCACACCTGAGAAGCTGATGCTGTAAAATAAAAACACATGAACAATGCTGGAGCTCTCAATTTAGGAGCACCCTTTGCTGTCACACTGTGTCATAAACACATAAATTAGATGACAAAGACTGAGATATACTTTTTAAAGCATAAACATTAAAGACAACATCCAAAATAATCTTGTTTATGAATTTAAAATCCATCATTTGTTTAATTCCTGCTTATTATAGTGTGTGTAGCTATTACAGTTTTCTAGTTGTAGTGCACGGACTCACCATGTGTGTGTCTGCTTGACTAAGTCCATTTGCTGTGTGTGTATGGGTGTCCCACAGTACTGCAGTGAAAGCAGCTTGGTGATGTAGTGGCTATACTGTGAGTTGTATTGTGGACACCAGTGGTTGTGTCTACATTTGTTTGCGGCAGTGTGATAAAATGTGTGTGAAAAGGATAATTGCTGCTTCTTTCCATTCAGCAGAGCAGAGTTATAAACAACTGAATGGCGCAACAAGGCCAGAGCTTCCTCTGATTTTCTCAATTGCCTCAAAGGTCAGTGGTGTCAAGATGGTTTTCAGTTGGTCAGTGTCACAGATGTGTATTAAAGTTCACAGAGGTTGAACTCTACATTTATGCAGTGTCTTTGATTGTTTGTCCCTCTTTTCTCAGATTCAAAGTGTCTAACTTTTCTCCCATAGACAGTTCTTTGGTTTTTTTATGTTGGTCATGTTTATTTATCCTTTTTAACAAAAATTGCAGTCTTCACAGGCAAAACCAAAGATTGAAACCAATAAATATTTATTATTTGAACAATCAATCTCACTTGATATCTGCTAGGCACATGTTCCAATACTTTTACTCATGTAACATTTGGGTCATTAGAAACAAAAGGTGATCTGTGGTGTTCTGTGTTGTTTAGTATATCAAAAAAGCTGAAATTCTGAACTTCTGACTCAAATGTCGTCAGTGAATAGCAGACATCAGTGAATTGTCCTGAAGGACAGAAAATACTGGGAAAAATTATTGCAGCACATGCCTGTTCATTTTCCATCTGTTCAAAGCAACAAACATTTAGATCACACATCAACACATTAGTACCCGCTGAAGTTTTTTAGTCGTTAAAAACAGCAAGTGTTTCCCAGGGCAGTGTTATAGAGGTGTTAAGTTAAAACTATGAATACTTTAGGAGAGGATTGTATTTTAGAAACTTGTGTAGCTTTAACTTGCAGTTTAGTTGTCATGTTGAATTCCTGTTTTGTTGGTTTCAATAGAGGAAAACACTATATCAAGTGTTTTTTATACAACAAGAAAGTAAATCTTCCGCTTTACATTTACTGATAGAAGCACAATTTAAAAAAATCTTTCATCCTGTACACAGTAGTACCACCACAGTTTTCATCCATGTGTGATTCACTGTGGAATTACTTTTAAAGGACTATACAAATAAACTAAAATAAAGTGTGGCAAAAAACATTGTGAACATAATGTATATATATATATATATATATAAATATAGCATTTTTAACTGAATAATTTACAATAAAAGCTCCACACAATATCCAGTTGTAAATTAAATACATATGTCCATGACGTGTGTCTAAATTCCTGTCCTTGTCCTTACTTTACATCATTTTAGTGTTATGTGTATGAAAATTTGTGGCCATTTGTAACTCTGTTACAATGAATTTGTGTAGCTTTAGGTGTGTCTGTGTCTATCACTGTATGTGTGTACATGTGTGTAAATATGTGTGTGTTAATGTGTTGTTTACCCTCCTAGGAGAGGTGACTAGGCACTGATTCAGCAGAAATACGCAGCGTGGGATGAACTCTCACAGCGGTCATACAGACACACATGCACAAATGCACTGACACGGACACACACTGAGAGAGACAGAAAGGAAACCCTACAGTCCCTTTATACTAGCTCAAACACACACACACACACACACACTTTCACACCCGCACAACTGTTGTCACACTCTGTGTCACAATCCAGGTCTGAGCATCCTGTTGCAGACTTTTATTTTGAAAATGGAAAAGGAGCCAACTTCCTGTTTTGATTGTCATCTAGGTACCTTGACACTCATGAACCTGATTGATTTCGCCTGTTCCTGTCCTTATATAAGCAGCTCCTCAGACACACTGCTTCTGCCAGATTGTTTTGCCTGTTACTCATGGAAGACTGTCAGGCCTGCTACTCTAAACTATTTCCTGGTGTATTTGGACCTGCCTGTCTAACTCACCTGATTCTCTGCTTTCTGTCTGTCGACTCTGTACGTCTGCTCTGATGATCTCTTTGGCAATATTTTCCCTCTGGAGCCTGGCATGTTTTCTGGCTATGTTGTCTCTGCCCTGTGGATTTGTCCTCTGTCTGATATGTACTGTACATCCCTCTGTAAATATTATCGATTTTCTTCTTGTACATATCACTTATAACTTATAACTTATACCTTTATCCTGCACTTGCTGCTTATTGCACTCCTGGTTAGACCTAAACTGCATTTCGTTGCCTTGTACTTGTACATGTGTAATGACAATAAAGTTGAATCTAATCTAATATCTGTTGATTCTGGTTTCTGGCCCAGGCCCTGAATTGTCTCCGAACTCTTTGTTTTTAGGTCTGTGGATTCTGCTGTTTTGGATTGTTTGGATTTCTGGATTGATTGGATTCTAGGACTCTAGACTGATAGAGACTCAGACTGAAGATTTTGTGGATTTTAGACTCTGGCCCAGACTCAGTGAATCTCCCCTTTTTTTTGCTTTGCTTTGCTTATTTCAATCCACCCACATTATAGCTTAATTAAACCTTTTAAACGTATCCTGTGGTGTTCAGTCTCTTCTTGGGTCCAAAACAAAATCTCAGCCGTTACACTCTGACAGAGACAGAAGAACACCAAAAACAACATCTTTCTTTATGTTTTCTGCAATCTTTCTTATTTTGTAGTTTCCCTCCTCACTTCACCCTTCAATCGTCAACCCTTTGCTCTCTGTGTGTACACAAAGTATCTCCCTCGACCAAAGCAGAAAACCAGACTGGCCTAAGGCTGACATGATTCTCCTGCTGTGAACACGGTGTGTGTGAAAACATTTTTATCTTCCTCCCTGAATGCTTGTTTGCTGTGTTTTACATGGTGAATGTGGCTGTGTGCACTGTGTACATACAGTACTGTGAAAAAGTATTTGCCCCCTTCCTGATTTTGTTTTTTGGCATTTTTGTCATACTTAAATGATTCAGATCATCAAACAAATTTTAATATTACACAAACATAACTTGAATAAATGTATATTGCAGTTTTTAAATAATTTCATGTATCAAAGGAAAAACCTGTCCAAACCTGCCTAGCCCTATGTGGGGAAAAATATTGTCCCCTCCTTGTTAAATCATGAACAAACTGTGATTGATTACATTTTTTGGAAAGCTGAGTTTAATTTCACTTGCCACACCCATGCCTGATAACTGCCAGACCTGTTGAATCAACAAATCACTTCAATAGAAGCTGTCAGACAAAATGAAGCACACTAAAAGATCTTAAAGTATGCCATTATGCTGTGATCTAAAGGAATTTAAGAACAGATGAGAAACAAAGTAATTGACATGTATCAGTCTGCAAAGGGTTACAGAGTCATTTCTTTGGAACCACGGTGAGAGCCTTTATCCATAAACAGAGAAAACTTGGAACAGTGGTGAACCTTCTCAGGAGGGTCCAGCCTACAAAAATTACTCCAAAAGCACAACGACAACTCATTCAGGAGTTCACAAAAGAACCCAGAACAATATCTTAAGAACTGCAGGCCTCACTTAGCTCAGTTAAGGTCAGTGTTCACGGGAAAGTTCTAAGGTGAAACCCACTGTTGACCAAAAGAACACAAAGCCTACCACCACAATGGTGTGATGGTCTGGGGCTACTTTGCAGCTTCAGGACCTGGACGACTTGCCATAATTGATGCAATCATGAATTCTGCACTCTACCAGAAAAGCCTGAAGGAGAATGTCCGGCCATTAGTTTGTGATCTCAAGCTAAAGCACACTTGGGTTATGCAGCAGGACGATGACCAAAACCACCTCTGAATGGCTAAAAAAAAAACCTAAAGTAAGGTTTATATCTGGCTATGCTGTGGCATGACCTTAAACAGGCTGTTCATGTTTGAAAACCCTCCAGTGTGGCTGAACTAAAACAATTCTGTAAAGATGCCAAACATATGTCCTTAGCGATGTGAAAGACTCACATCGCAGACACTTGATTGCAGTTGTTGCTGCCAAGGGGGCAACAACCAGTTATTAGTTTTAGGGGGCAATTACTTTTTCACATAGGGTCAGGCAGGTTTGGACAGCTATTGTAACTTAATCAGCAAATAAAAAAAAGCTGAGAACATTTGGGGGGGGCTTTAAAAGAAATCACAAGAAACAGAAACCACAAATGGTCAGATGTTCTGACAGGTTGTAAGAAGCCAAAAACATGTACCCAGAATCTCGACAACACTATTTCTAGTTAAGTCTACACAAATCGGTGGTAATTTCACAGAAGTGTGTACAGTGTGTACAAATACAGCAATCATGATGACAAAAGTCCTGTAATATGAAGTACTTTTAGACAAACCATAATGTTTGTTCTGACTCTAACCCAGTAGTTTTTGTGCCTAAACTTTACCAAGTTTCATTTGTGGCTCAGTGTAAACAAATACCTACGTCTTTATGATTGTTTCCACCAGCTGCCATTTGGCCACTATTTCAAGATGTTCCTATGAGTTGTGAGGGCATAAGGACAAATGATGTTGTTTAGGTTGGAGAACTTGTTGGTATAACTGTTGGATGACTCTTGGTGACTTCTTGCTCAACCAGACTTTTTATCAATCAATTTAATGAGTGCATTATGAGTAACATTATTATCGACAGGAAGGACTACTACAAAACTACATGTGCACATTTGCTGGACGGAAATCCGTGCTACAGAAAGCCTGTGTCTCCATGAATCTGAAAATAATCCGATTTGTCCTAGTTTAGATGGCCACCAGGGGATCAACATGAAATTCTGTAATATGTCTAATTTACGCAGATCAAAGCGTTCTACATCATATTCTGCAGAGTTTCCAAAAGCCCAAATCCCCAATCTTGGACATATGTGCTCTAAATGAGACAGTTGTACATAAACATTGGTTCATGAACTTTTAGCCCTGTGTCATTTTGTATTAGTCTCTGAAGAGAAGGTGGCTGTTGCTCAGGAGGTAGAGCAGGTCATCTACTAACTGCGGGGTCGGCTGTTCATTCACCATCTCAAGACAATAACCTCAAGTTTCTCCCAGTGTGTGTGTGTGTGTGTGTGTGTGTGTGTGTGTGTGTTCACTTGTTGCTTTGGATAAAAGCATCTGTCAAGTGACAAGAAAAAGAGGAGTTTCTGTTTTCTAAGACCAGTCAACTGGTACCAGCTCAGCTCCCTTGTCCTGCCTCCTCTGTGAACTCTATTTAAATATTTTCTACTCTAATATTATGTTTTAATCAAAATGTGGCAAAACACATTGTCTTTGTATTAGTCATCACATACAACTCTGTCGAGCTCTCGAGCTGCCGTGTGCATTGCATCTGTTGCTCCTCTTACAGCCACCTTTTAATCCTACAGAGAATGAGTGTTTTATACTCAAAAGATTGGGTGCAGTGTCACTTGAACTTGTCTTATGTTAGGATGTTTCTTAAAGGTTTTTTTTTCTCAGGGTAACTTGCTTTGCCATTATCTGCTACAGTCAAACATCTTGTCTTGCTTCTTAATCGAATGTATCGAGTGTTCTTGACTCTACTGATGCTTCTAAGGTTAAGAAGTCAAACAAAACTTTACTTCTAAGAGAACACTTGGGCTTTAAATAGAGAGTGCAAAAGGTTTAACTTGGAGGGCAACACACATTGCACGGCTGTTATTTAGTGAGGCCTCTTGTGCAAATGACTTTTATAAGTATCATATCAAAGTCATATGTGGGTCCAGTTGTTGTTGTTTTCCAAATATAGCTGTTTTCAGTCTGTTAGCAATTTGAACAGTGAGCATCTGCTGCTGAAACACAAAGACTTCAGACCAGGAAACACACAGAGCTCGGGCCTGCACCTGTTCTCCTCGGTATGGATTAAAAGGTAAAATGTCCCTTCACTTCTCAGCTGCAAGCATTTTGTTGCCAGCATTTTTTTTCTGTATATGTATTTTTTCTCCCCACCTCTGTATCCTCTGTCTTCTTTCTGATCCCTCTTTGTTTCTGCTTCACCCCTGCTTTTCTCATGTGTCTCACCTCCACAGGTGGTCGAACAGCTGGGCAGAGAAGCAGACTACTGTGATCCAGACACGCACCTGGACAAGGCGAGACAAACTGCAGCAACAGCGAGAACAAAGGAGAAACAAAGGGTGACAACTGTTGTATAGCTGTGCAGTGAAAATGCTATTTTCAGCAACAGCAATGATAACAAACATAGTATTATTTTACTACGATGAGGTTAATTTGAGGCTGTAAGTACACATCAAACCAGGAGATGTTCATACATCAATCCTTTCTTAGGGAATTTTAATTACATTATGTTAAATTTTTCTGAAATTGCACTGCTACAAAGCATCATTTTCACAACAGTATGTTTGACATTGAGAATGTTGCAGTCAAGTTTAACAGAACCGAACTGCTTGCCGATTGGTGGAAAAAAATCCTTGGAAGTTTGTGTCTGACCATTTCTGCAATTTCCTACAACATACGATCTGACATTCACGTCATGCTGTGATTGGTCAGAGGTGAGAATGCAGAGTCTCTGTCTGCGAATGTGCACCATAATCCTGATATTTAAACAATATCACGTCTCAACCCTCTCTGTGATAATTGGCTTTAGGCCATTTCTACACTGGCTGTCTTCCACCACAGGCATCAAACCACAACTGCACCTGTGCATGATTTTTTTTTAACAGTATAACTCTAAAGTCTGTTATTAATTAGAGGCAAAAACTCGGGCGTAAGAGGAGTTTGGTGAGGCCATGGAGAATGACTTCCAGACGGCTTAGAAGAGATTCTGGTCCACCATCCGGCGTCTCAGGAGGGGAAAGCGGTGCACGGTCAACACAGTGTATAGTGGGGATGGTGCGCTGCTGATCTCAACTTGGGACGTTGTGGGTCGGTGGGGGGAGTACTTCGAAGACCGTGCCTTCCGATAAGGAAGCAGAGCCTGGGGACATGGAGGTGGACTCTTCCATCTCTGGGGTCGAGGTCGCCGAGGTGGTCAAAAAGCTCC